>JAULJZ010122416.1:0-10445 GCA_032270985.1 Heliamphora pulchella
TCCATGTGAGGAGTAGCATGAAATGACACTCCTGAGTGAACTATCGAACATTCGATTTTAGAATTTAATGCACAAATCAAAGAATCAATGGTTTCCTCATCTGTAATGTTTACCATAGCTTTACCCCCTTGATTTGTGTCGTCTCCCTATTTTCTTGGAACCTTGCAGTCTTTTTTGAAGTATCCCTTATGTCTACTCTTCAAAGAGCTACCGAATTTTTGCTTGCTACTCTGCTACTGTGATCTTTCCGTGACTTAGATCTGTGATTCTCTTGGCCTTTTTGATTTCTTTTGTCATTTTTTCTCCCTCTATCATCGGTAATCAAAATTGACCCAGATGTCAACTTCCCACCCTCTGTTCTTCTACGTGATTTCTCTCTTAGAATAAACCTTACAACATTCTCCAGCTTCAAGTTTGCTAATCCCGAGAAATTAGTCACTACCACAACCAAGTCATTCCAACTTTCTGGCAACTGGACAAGAGGGCTAGGGCTCTGATTTTATCATTAAAGTCAATACACACTGATTTTAACTGATTGGTGATAGTATTAAAGTCATTGAGATGCTTGACAATGATAGCGTCATCCACCAACTTCAAGTTAAATAACTTATTCATTAGATATACCTTATTTGATACTGAGGGCTTTTCGTACATCTTTTTCAATGCCTTTAACAAATTCGTCATCATCTTCTCCTTTGCGATGCTGGATATCACCGATGGTGCGAGACTTAATCACATGGTCCCTACAGCTTTACGATCTAGCATTTTCTATTCATTTCACGAAATTTTTCGACTCTTCCCAATCAAAGAAAGAAACAAATCTTTCTGGTACAAAATATTTTCGATCTGCATCCTCTAGTGGGTGAAGTTCGAGCCATTGAACTTCTCAAACTTGAACCTTCTTTCTTCTACCATGTTGTATTCTTCAACCTCCAAATTCAAAGCTCTGATACCAATTTTAGGAATTGATGAAGACTGACAATCTCACCTACAAGCCACAAGAAACACAAACAAGTCACAAAAGAACAAAAAATGAACAAGAAAACAACCACAAAAATAAGACATATAGATTTACGTAGTTTGACAAGTTGTGCTTACGTCCATAGACTCACACATTCACTTTAATCTTTGAAAAATTACAAAAATGATGTTTTAAGGCAAAGCAATGTGTAAAAACTAAGTCAAAGCTTAGAACAACCATAATCATAACAACTAAAATAATGTAGTTTCGAAACAGTCCGATCGATCGATCTCTAAACCACTTGATTGGTCATCGATCCTGTTAGACAAAAAAATAAAAATGATCAATAAAAGATACATCTTTTCTGATCAAACACAATATTTTAGGATCGTGTAGCTTGTTTTTACGAGCTTCCCAATACATCCCACAAACTTTTCTCACCGAGTAGTGCAGCTACTAGAGTTCTTTACGAATTTACACCTCCCAAATTTCTAACACTATGATGGTGCCCTAAAAAGAATCAGGAGAAAGAGAATTTCTAATCTATGGGAGAGAGATAATTGTATCCAAAATAGTACGTCGTACAAATATTTATAGAGTGGGACAAGGATAGAGATATCATTTATTTCTATTTTTTTGGGGAGTTAAATTTCACTTTGGACTTATCATAATCAATTGAGTTTATTACCTTATCATGCCATTTCAAATGATATATCTATAACTCTTTATTTATCCCATGTGAACGAGTTATGATCTCCGTGCAACAAGTTTCAATTGATTTGTCAATTGATCTGTCTTTAATTATTTGTAGTATTACTATAGACCGATTAATTGGTCCCCAAACTAGTTGATTCGTCTGTCAATTCTGATCAATTTTTCAATCAATCCGTTAGGAATAGCTCGTAGTACATTTACAAATCGATTGATCCGTCTATTAAACAAATAAATTTTTTTCACAATTTGATAACATAATATTCTAGAAGTACTTAATAACTTTCCGTGTAGCTCAGGGCCACTAGCTTATGTTGATCACTGGCTGATATAAAACCTGAGTAGGAATAGCAAACAGACGGGTAAATGAGTTTGTAATCTTTTATTGCGTTCTTTATCTCTTATTTAATCACATGAAAATATAATGAAAAAATTAAATAAAAAGGCAAGATAAGGGTCAAAACATAGGAAGGATAATTTGTTAAATCTTGAAGAGTATAATATTAATGAAAGAGAAAATATGATATATGTGAAATTATGAATGATGAGTTATTAAAATTTTTAAAAAATACAATTAGATGTGAAAAATAAATTAAAAAAAGGCATAATATTTTTGTTGTTTACTTTTATAATAAATTGTAAAAATAAACTTTGTGTACCTAATTATTCATACTTGTAAATAAATTTAATTTAAATAAATGAAATCAAAATGAGAGAGAATTATACGGAAAAGAGAAGATTCGATTTCCAACTATTAAAAACGGAGAAATGCATGTAGAACGAAACAGGAGGGTTTATGGGAAAGAGAAATTATCATTTTTAATGCTTAGTTCGAAAATATTTCAGTAATTGTGTGTGGGGGTTGTGTTTAGTATGACTAAAATTAAAAATTAACGAAAATATTTCTATTGTTAACAAAAAATAAATTAATTTTGTTAATAAATATTTTTTTATGACGAAAGTACTATTAGGACTTATTTGTTATTCCGGATAAGATTAGATATGATAAGAAGAGTTAGTAATACGAAAGGTCTCGTATATGTTTTTTTTATATATTAAGAGATTATGAATGAAATTATGTATATAGTAAGAAATTTAATTCATGTTTAGCTAGTGTGGGATAAAGAATAAGATAAGAGTTGTACAGTTATGTTTGACTGTTAGATAAAGAGAAAACATAATTTGGAACCTAATACTACTTATATCAAGGGAGGCCCAGGTATTGTTAATACCATGAACGAGAAATTAACAATCATTCATTCATTGAACTGTTAATCTGAGTTTTACAATACAAACGTAAAATTTACAATACTGAGAAGACAAAAAATTTTAGCAGACCAACCTGATCTTATTGTCTCATCTTTGGTTCTCTAATTCTTCAAAACAAACGAAACCTTACTATCTTACCAACCTCACTATCATTATTTGCCATACCACTATTTGCACCACATTGTTACTACCATCACTATATCTACTACCACCACTCCATCACTCTACCACCGTCGTCGCTATTACTATCATTACAATCGTCACAACTACTATCACCACCGCCAATACCATTCTAACCCTACGGTCCCACCACTACCCAACCTCTTACCGTCACCATTGTCAACCACCACCCAAAACTATCACAATTATTAGAACCACCATTTTTATTGTGGCAATGAAACACATTATTTTTTTCATAAAAATATTTTCCGTTGAAAATATCAGTAAGAATAACAAACACTTGATCGTCTTGGTGCTGCACAAATTTCTATTTTCTGCAGTACTGTGTGCATCAAATTTCAAGCCAGAAACAAATCAAAGGGGGCGTAATCGTCAGACTAACTAGCACGCATGATCCTTACAAAAAGCATAACCAAACAATCCTCAAATTCAATACTAAAAACGTTGATTCGCTCCAGCTGTAGATCGAAATCTGCTTCCATTCGCCGCATCCAAAACCAATTGCCGCCGGAACATGGCAATGAACGCCTCCACTCTTCTATTCAGTTCCTCCCCCGACGGCTGATGATTTGTATTTGGTCTCATACCACCGCCGCCGCCGCCGTCGTCTTCAACCATCTGATCACCATTATCTGGCAACTTCAAAAACCGGCCGCCGCCGCGCTGTTCATCCTCCGCCACCATCCTCCTCTCACCTTGACTGGCTTCGACGTTGTCCGATGAGGACGAAGGATTATTAATGTTACTATTATTATTAATGCAAGTGGAAGTGAAGAGAATGGCTAAGAGCAAGAGGTTGAGTGCGAGGAAGACCCACACGCGCCACTGCTCGATCAAGGAGGCCACGGAGGCGCGTTGTAGGCACGCGGCAGCAACAAGTGTTCCGGCGGCGAACCACACTGCGTGTAGATTGTCGTCTTCTTTTATCTTCTCCATATTAGCGATGCTACTTTTTATGTACTAACTAGCGGGTTTCGAGGACTCCTTATATAGGTGAATGGGTCGGGAGATTTTGGCTTCCATTGTCAACTAACTTAATAGTTTGTTTGTTTGTTTTTTTTTTTTGGTTCTAATTAAGTCTATGTTTAGATTAGTTTTTAGTTTTTTAAATTTTGCTTAAAAGTTTTTTAAAAAATTTACTTATTTTTTTTAGTTGACTTTTTTCACATATTTTTATATTTATTTTATTTTAAAAAAATTAAAAAAAAAAAAACTAATCCAAAAATTGGCTAAGTTTTTTGAAATTAATTCGTTGAATAAAAAGAATGATTTAGAGCCGATTGGTAACTAACTTAAAAGTTTTTTTTTTTGCGTTTTTAGTTAAAAAGTTAAATTCAGTTCAAAATAAATTGTTTGATAACTTAGTTTTTAAGTTAAATTTTTTGAAGTTGATTGTTTGGTTAAAAAATTAATTTTTTTACTTTTTGTTCGAAATTGACAATTTTACCATTTTATATATTTAATATTAATAATTATATGTAATTGGTAGTAGTTGTAAATAAGTTATGAATAAAAGGTATTATTATATTTTAAAAGTGATGGTAGCTAGATTTTAATATTCTAAGCGTTTGTATTTTAATTTGATTTTTGGCTTTTTAGATTTTTTTTTTATTTTTTTACCAAAAAGACAAGGTTGGCTTTTTTGCGTTTTTAGTCAAAAAGCCAAAAATGCCAAGTTGCCAATTAAGGCCTGAATAAAAAGTAAGAAGAAGTAGGTTGATTTTCCTAACTCTTGATCTGCGAGAATTTTTAGGATTGTTATGGTTTTGCATTTTGGTAGTTTGCTCTACCATTATTTTATAGGTTCTTCGAGGTGTATATCGAGCTGTTCGTATATTTTTAATTTTGGTTAATAAATATTTAATTATTCAAAAAAAATTATATTAGTTGCTAGTTGTATTAACGAATATATGAATGAGAGATGTTATTATTTTTTAAAAGGGTTGAAAATTTGAGTAAAAATATTTTAGAAATTACTATTTTAATTTAATATTTTTATTTTTTTTACCACATGAGTCATGTTAGTTTTTTTTATATTTTTAGCAAAAAAAACTAAAAAATCACTGTACCCAATCAGGGCCTAAGTATGATCTAACTTTTTTATGCCGTTTTTTTATGTATTGATTGACTTTTTAAATAGTTTAAATGAATGTACTTTTTAAATTTTTTTTACGAAAAATTGAAATTTTAAAATTTTTTATTCAAAAAATAAAAATTTCGTATAAAACAAAAAGTGCAACTTAGCAAGCTTTTTAGCTTTTTGTGACTTCTTTTGTTTTTAGAAATCTTCTTTTAAAAAATTTGGCCCAAACAAATATACTTTTTAGATTTTTTTTCATCATAAAAAATCAATAAAATAAAAAATCTAAATCAAAATATAAAAATTTTTTTAAAAGAAACACAAAATAAATTCCCTGCAAACAAAGCTTTCTAGAATAAACATAGGCTGAGCCAATGAGCCATGATATTGAGGCTTTCTTCGTTTCTTTTTTAGAAAATGTTAATGAAGGGAGATTATATATATATATATATATATATATATATATGTATATATCGGTCAAAACTTTTAAAAAATAAATTTTAACGCGTAAGGTCTAATTATGTGTTTTCTCTCAAAATACTTACGAACAGATAAATTTATCTATTTATATATTAACACAAATAATTCAAATAAATAAATTTATTTGTATTCTTTATGCGTACTTTCAATAAGACAGATAAATTTTTATGCGTTCTTTACACGTGTTTTTAATAAAAAATAGATAAATTTATATTGTTATTTATACATATTTTAAAAAATGTAAAGATAAATTTATCTGTTTTAGGGTATTTTTGTCCTAAAAGAATATTGCGCGTTAAAATTTTTATGCAGTTGAACTTTACTCGTTAAAATTTTTTATACTGAATAAAAAATAATAAACAACATATAAATTAAATTGTTTACTATATATATATATATATATGAAAGTATTAATTTTATGTAATTTTGTAAAAGTATTAATTTTATGTCATTTATTTTATGTAATTTTGTGGGGGAACATTAAGCAGCTGTAAAAATGATGAGATGAAGTGAGTGGTGAGTGGTGTGAATGGCAGCAGACAAGAAGACATATTCTCCGCCTGCACCGCTGCAGTGTCTGATCATTCCTTTTGGCTCACTTTTATTGGGTGCACATGGTGGAACTGGCTTGCGTGTGTCGCGTTGCTGTCTTTATTGAGGGATTTTATTTTTAAATATATTTTGATGATTTAATTTGTTTAGTATTTTAAATTTTGTCAAATATTATTTCATTACATACTTATTAATATCAAAAGTTTCTAAGAGTCGAGCACTTTTTTTTATTTTTTGGTTGGAAAGAACATTGAGAAATTAAATAGGAGTAAAATCCTTGAAAACTAGAACTCTAATATGATCAAAAATTATTGTGATTTAAATTCTCTTTCCTTCAATTGAGAGTGTCAATCTTGAAAATGTATACGCTACGTTATTACCTTGCCGCTTGATATGGGAGCAGACTAAGGTAGGTATAAATCGGCTAAGCTGAAGCCCTTCATCAATTATATTGCCTATATGAAAGAGATTTTCGTTAATAGCGTTGAACACTTTAAACAGAATAATATGGTGTTGTTACTTGGGCACAACACGCACTTTCATTCTTTAAATAGTTATGCTGTGCATTTATCTTTGATCGAAATTTTTTTGACAGTAGGAATGATGTATAAATTTATGTTTTATTTGAGATAATTATTTATTTATTTTATTTTTATTTTTAATAAAAAAATTATCATTTAATCAATTTATTATATTTTTCAATTCTTCTAATCGAGATGAATCCAAAAGAAACATTTGATATAATTATAAAAAAAAATTTTACAAAAGACAAAAATAAACTCAAATAATCTAATAAGTCAAATTTTATATTTCTTTATTTTGATATTTAGTCATTTTTTATCACAATTTTTTATTATTTAGATTCATCTCATTGGCGGTGTTTTGCATTACTGAAATTAGTAATTTATAGATTTTAGCCTGTAATAGAAGTTATGAGTGTTTAATAAAAATTATAACTTGTAGTTAAAATAGAAACAAAATAATTATACTTTGTAGCAAAAAATATAGGTGTTTGGAATATATCGTAACTTATAATTAAAATTAATAGTAGTAGGCTAAAAGCCGTAGCAGAAAGCTTTGCCAAATACTCCCATTGAGACGAATCAAAAAAAAAAACTTACAAATACAAAAATATTTAAAATTTAACCCAAACAAGGCCCTAGTCTAATATTCTAATCGATCTTTCATTTTTTTTTTTTGGTTTAAGGCACCGTGGGAATGGAACAACTCTATTTATATAATTTTTTTGTTTTTAGTGATTTTTTTTTACGTTACCTCAAATAAAGTTATTTTGTAGATTTTTCTCGTTACGAGAAATTAAAAAAAATAAAAAATAAAAAAATTAAATAAAGCAAAAAGCAATTTTTAATGAACTTTTTTCAATTTTGGCTAACACAACTATATTTCTAATTATATTTATCATAATGAATCAAAAAAGTAAAACAATTAGAATTGTTAAATCAAAAAAGTTCAAAAAAATGAAGAAAACACACAAAAAAAACTATGAAAAATTGTTCCAAACAGTGCCTAAAACGTACCTAAAGTTTACTTTTTTAAAATGAGGTTAAAAAATATTTAAAATACACATTTTCTATTTGTGTAAAACGTCACATTTGGATTTCAAATTGTTGCCTTCTAGGGGGTATGTGTGTGCGGTTGGAGAAAATTTATTAGTTATTTTTGAAGTATTATGTAGTATTATTTATATGTTATTTTTGACAATTATAAAAGTGCGATATACACTACTACGTGTGTTATTTTTATTTTTTAATTACTTAATAAAAGTAAATCAATACTATTCTAGTAAAATCTTTATTACTATATAATTAAATAAAAATACCATATAAATAATATTACATAATATAATAATAATTTAGAAAGTGTTCGGCAAAGTTTCATGCAACAGCTTTTATTTTTTTGTTATTAATTTTAATTATAACCTATAATCAATTTTAATATTCATAATTTTTGTTATAAATTATAATTATTTTTAAAATTTTAATTACAAATTATAATTTTTACTATAAACTATAATTTATAATATATTATTTTCAATTACGAGAAACACCACCTTTAAATAATTACGGGGAAGGTTGAAATTGTTTTGGCGAGCAAGGGTGCTGAGGTGATGAACTGGATGACACGACGGTTCGAAAGCACGCATGTTATTTGATGCATATATATATATATGTATATATATATATATGTCAAGAAAATGACTCCACCTGTCCCAATGTCCCTAGTGATTTATTTTATTGCTTTTAATAGGTAAATTAATAATTATTTTTTCAATCATAGCAAACAGGGGCTTGCAAAAAAATTTAACTTTATCTAAATGCCACATCTTTTAAATTCGTGAGATAGCATGAAGCTTTAAAATAAAGTGCAAAATACAAACACCTTTTTGAGGTATTAGTCAAATAAAATCTACTCCCTAAGGCATTTAAAATTACATATTCCCTCCTCTTATTGACTAACGGGATTAACAAAAAATGTTAAATGACTTTTCCACCCTTATGTAACCCAATAAAAACTACTTCACACCTTTATTTACCCGTTCACCAATACCACTAAAAATTAACATGAAAAAAGTAACTGAGCCACCATCACGCAAAACCACTAAAAATAATAACCCACCATCACCAAAAATAATTAATTTCAAAATTTTAATTAGTTTCTTTCGCATTATGTTTGAAAAAGAGAAATAGGAAGAGGCTGCTAGGGTTTGAAAGCTTTGGTCAGCAGTAGTAGGCGACGGCGGTGCTATTGCAACGATGGGTGGTGGTGGCCACTATATGGTTGGGTGGATTTTGGGGTTTAAGATTTCGATCGGATGGGGTGGGTTGTGGGGTTTCTGTTATGGAGTGAAGTAGGTTCTAGTTTTCGACATCTGTAGGTTCAGTCATGGGGTTGACGGTTTCAATTGTGGGATGGGGTGATTTTGAGGTGAATGGGGTAGGTTCCAATTGAGAGAGAGAGAGAGAGAGAGAGAGAGAGAGAAATAGGAAGAGGATGGTCAAATTTAAGATGAGGCATAACTCTCTCTCCTCGTATAAAATAAAATGGAGCCTACAATATTGTGGGCCGCTCCATATAAAAGTGTTTGGGCATGTTTGGATAGTCAAATTTAAAATGGATCGGATACTATTAAAAAATATGGAGGCCCACAAATTAAGTTTTATTTAATGAGATAACTAATCTCGTATTTATATCGTGGGATTGGAACATTATTCAACAAATACTGAATTTGTCTGTAATATCTTATTCATGGTATTAATAATAGTAGGTTCCATTGGTAATATTAATATCAAACTTCATATTATTTTCTCTCTTTATGTATCGGTCAAAAATAACTCTACGACTCTTATCTTAAATTTTTTACTTTACACGTAATTCATTCTATAATTCTCTGATATTAAAAAAATATGTAAAACTCACATTATTACTTTTCTTTCCTAACCAATCTAATTTCATCTAGCATACAAAATCATCCCTTCGTGCCTTCAATTTTTTTCTTAAATAGGTTCTACAAAATCTTGAGCTTCATTAATAACTCTCCACCTCATTCTCCTGCTTGTTATCATCTCTTGTTTAGGATTGTTGTCACCTGTTTGAGCTTCTTGATTCTCTCCCTCTGTAACCCTAGTTTTATACAGATTGCTTTTAACTTTTAGCACATTCCTTATTCATTAATCCACCCTAATCTTTCTGTCAAAACCAATACCTTTCTTCTTTCCAGATCTGTTTTTGAACTAGTTTGTTCATTTCATCCACTTTTATCACCAAACCTCATTGGCACATTGGAGAAAAATTATTCGGTGGTATTATTTTTAAATTGGGATCAATTGCATTTTTAGTAAGATTAATTATAGATCAATCAAAAAAATAAAATACTATAAAAAAATATTTAAAAAACTCCAATAAGGTCAATTGAACCCACCCACTAAAGGGTGGCGTCTCCCCTGGGCCCATTGTCATCAACTCTATTCTCACCAATGTATTTTTAACATAGTTTAATTTTGAACGAAAGATAGTTCGCTAATAAAAATTCAAATTGCTCGTATTTGGCCCAGTTTTTCTTGTAAATTTTTGGGGTTTTTGCTTTTTTTATAAAAAAAAAAATAAATATAGAAAGATGTGAAAAAACTAATTGATTATAGTGAAAAATTAAACAAGTAGACTTCTTAAAAGATTTTTAAACAGAAAATTCAA
>JAULJZ010122427.1:0-11171 GCA_032270985.1 Heliamphora pulchella
TTTCAATACCAGTCGACTGAAAATGTTTCTGAAAAATCAAGTTGAAGAACCTTAAAAGGTTCAGTCGACTGACCCCTAAATCTCAGTCAACTAACCCCTAAATCTCAGTCAATTGAATGGACTTTTTATGGGTTCAGTCGACTGGAATATTGCCCTCAATCGACTGAATTGTGCTGAATGACAGTTCTGACAGTTTAACGGCTAGTTTTTCTGGGAACTCTTCAGCCACAACGACTAGTTTGATTTTTTATCTATAAAAGGTCTATATTATAAATACAAAAAGATACAAGAAGCTTTTAAAAGAATATACTCATCTACTACTCATTCTTGAGTACCCATATCTCACATTCTTACTCATACTTGTGTGAAATACTTAGAAAATCTTATTGAGCTTCATTTGATATATTCTTTGAGAGTGAATTATTGTGCTATAGTGTTGTACTTACTTGCTCATTGAAGGAGCCCACTCTTGTACACATTCTTCATCAAAATATTATTGAGGCTTGGTCTTGGCCTTCTTTCAAGTGAGGAATTATTACTTAGGTTTAAGAGCCTGTACGCTCTTGGTGTAAAGGCTTCTCCGCCTTATGAAGGAGAGAGGTATCTCCACATATAAGGAGGGACTAGTGAAAATCCTCAAGCGTGTTGCTAGAGGCAAGGACGTAGGCCGGTGTGCCGAACCTTGTAAAAATCTCGGTTTTAATCTCTCTAACCTTCAAACTTTTTATCTTTACATTTGATTGAATATTAACTTATCCACATAAGATCAAGAAAATATAAATTGCATGCTTTAAAGTAGAATATTTTGAAAGAAATTTTTAAATATCCAATTCACCCCCCTCTTGGGATCATATTACACTCACAATCCCTGTTGCGAATGGACAACCAGATGACACGAATGAGAATACAGAAGACTTTTGGGATAACAATCAGGCCCCCAATGGGCCGCAAGTTGTTCCACCACCACCACGGAACTCTCGTCAGGTAGTAGTTGAGGAAGAAAACACTGCGCAGTCTAGGGAATCTGCATTGATTGAGAAGATCGACAGGATGGAGAAGGTCCTTAGAAAGGCCAAAGGGATCAAAGAATACATGCTAGATGTGAGAGGGCTATGTTTTTTCCCAGATGCTAAATTGTCGAAAAAGTTTAAAATGCCGGACATGAAAAAATTTGACGAAATCGGAGATCCTAGAATTCGTCTCCGAATGTATGTTGGCACCCTCTCGCCAATGGGAATTGATGACCAGTTGAAGGCTCAGCTCTTTCACCGATCTTTTTCTGGGGTAGCCCAAAAATGGTTTCTCTCCCTTGATGTCGCTAAAACCAGAACTTGGAAAGACATAGAAACAGCTTTTATCAGCCAGTATAGTTACAATGTCCAACTAGATGTAACTACCCGAGAGCTCGAAACGACCCGATAGGAGAATCGAGAGTCTTTTGTTAATTTTTGGACCCGGTGGAGGGGCAAGGCCGCCAAGATGACAAATCGGCCTTCTGAGAAAGAACAAGTAAGGATAGTGGTGAAGAACCTGCAGTCCCCGTTGAAGCGTTATTTGATCACGCAACCACTCTTTACATTCAAGCAGTTGTTTGATGTAGGAGACCCCTACATCAAACATTTCTTAATCCACCGCCCTGAATCGGCTCGTCGAAAAAGGGCTCATCAAACCATTAGACCCCATGCCTGTACCCGATCCCTGCCGCCGAGGTTCAATGCTTCCCAATTCTGTGTCTTCCATCAAGGTCTTGGGCATTTGACCAATAAGTGCATGAGGCTATGTCATGAGATCCAAAATCACATTGACAACAAAGTGATCCCACCACCATCCGCTGCTCTAAAATCGAACGTAACGACAAACCCCTTACCGAATCATGCCAGGCAAGCTAGGATAAATTACATATCTTTGGGGGAATCGAAGGACCCGAGCCAGCACATCTGTACAGCTACCACGCCCTCATGTTTCAATAATTGAGGACCAGACAACATGCTCATTCATGATGGTTAGAGGCAGTCGAGACAGGATGGAAGAATGAAATGATAATGCCTGGGAATGGTATCAACCGATAATTCAAACCTACCAACAAGAGGAGGAGCGCAATGAAGAAGATGACTGGCCATTGGATTACCCGAGTCGACCTTATGGGTTTGGCCATGTGCTTGATGGAATCACCCTTCCCCAACTTTTTGAGGAGGAAGTGTACGTCGATGAAATGCAGTCCTATTGGCTGGTAAGAATCATGTTGAAATCAGATGGGGCGGAGTGGACTATTTTCTAGACCGTTCTGGAACAGCAAGCGAACTTTATCGAAGAGGATATATGGGAAGAAATTGATAATACACAGGCTATTAAAGGTGATGAGGAAAGAAGGGAAAGGGCAACCGTTAGTGACCTAAATGATTTGTGGGCGCTTGAAAGCCCTCTGCACGTAGACAAAGTGAGACAGACTGATAATGTGATGCTGGGATTATGGGATCCCGAAGATGACGTGGAACACCAAACTAGAAGTGAACGACATTGTAAGCCAGCCCAGCTAGAGAAAGGACAGTCGAGTGGAAAAGGGAAAGAGACGGAGTAAGAGGAGGAGGATGATGCTGTATTGAGACCGTTGAAAAAGACGCAGGCCAACATCAGTATCTGGGGCTTATTGATGGCTTCGCATAAGCACAGGCAACCTATTTTGAGGGTGTTGAACAAGGCCAGTTTCCCAATAGATGCAACCCCAGAGTAGCTCATTGGGCTTATTCTGCCAGTCGCCGAACCAAAAGTTATTTCCTTTTCTGATAAAGATTTGCCTGCTGAGGGAAAAAGTCACAACAAGCTGCTTCACATCACCGTCAAGTGCCTAGAAAAATGGGTCCCAATAACCCTCATTGATAATGGGTATGCCTTGAATGTTTGCCCATTAAGAACAACCCTCTTCTTAGGGATGAGGCCAGACCAGTTCACTCCCTGCAATCAAGGGGTGCGAGCCTATGACAACACAAGAAGCGATGTACTAGGGCTGGTGTCATTCGCCATTTTAGTAGGACCTCTAAAGACGTCGGTTGAGTTTCATGTGCAAGACGTGCCGGCCTCCTTCAACCTACTACAGGGCAGGCCGTGGCTGTATGACCCAAATGTCCATGCGGTACCGTCTACCCTTCACTAAAAATTGAAATTGATAAAGAACGGGACAGTTTTTACTATCCATGGAGAAGACAGCATTCATCCCCCGAGAGAAGAGGGTACAACTCTGTTGGAAGTTCAGCATAGTCAAGATGATGTATTGCTCAGTGGCTTTCAATTTGATGAAGAACATGCTGTTCAAATGATGATGAATGAAGAAGAAAGGTACGTCAACGCACGGACTGTAACAATGATGAGGAAAATGTCCTTCTTCCCAGGAATGGGATTGGGACGTAAATTACAGGGAATCCCGAAACCCATTCAGGTATTGCCGACTTCGCACCGTTTTGGTTTCGGGTATAAACCAACAGAAGAAGGTCTGGAAGGGCCTAGAAGGGGGCGAAAGGCCAATTATTCTGGGACGCTCAATGGGTACTTCGTCAAGGAAGGGGAAGATTTCCCATATTACGGTTTTTTCAGAGCCATAGGTCGACGAGGAAACCAATCAAAAGCTACCAGGATTGGAGATCTTTTTCAACCCCTAGCTGTCTGACACGGAAGAGGAAGAAACGGTGGAAGAAGAGAAGGAAGAAAAGAAGGTTCAGGAAGAAGATTGGGCCGAAAAACTCAACAGTACCGACCTGGGAGTGCTGTTCAACGAGAAGATGGCTCAGCTACATATAACTAAATCAAATTGCTTCATGATGGGCTTTAGCACACCGACAGATTGCACTAAGCTCATCGTCGACACGGCTGCAAAAGAAGTGAAAAATTGGACCCTCAAGTTTTGTAATACGCAGGTTGTCTATCTTGAGTCCAAGTTTGAGTCAGAATCTGTAATCGAGGGCACATCTGTTAGTGCTCCTCTCCCAGCTTTTACTATCGAGTTTGTAATCTCCTCTGTTTTAATGAAATGAACAAGATTTCTGGTTACTCTGCTTTGTTTGAATTATTTCATACGCTTTCTGACAATTTTGAATTCGACAGGGATATTCCTGAAAAAATAAAACTTTTAATAAAAAGAGAAGAAGAAATGCGCCCCCAACCAATAATTGAAGAAACTTTGTCAATAAATCTGGGTAATGAAACTAACCCGCAAAATGTTCAAATTGGTTCTTCTTTATCCATAGTTGAACAAGAACAATTAATAACTTTATTAAAAGAATTCAAAGATGTATTTGCGAGGTCTTATGAAGATATGCCCGGAATTGATCCTGACATTGTCCAGCACCATATCCCTCTATACCCCGATGCTAAACCGGTCAAACAAAAATTAAGGCGAATCCGGCCAGAATGGGCTCTGAAGATCAAAGAAGAAGTTGCCAAGCAGATCAACGCTGGATTCCTAATGGTAATCGAGTACCTAAAATAGGTAGCTAATATAGTGCCAGTGCTGAAGAAGGACGGCCGTATCGGAGTCTGCGTGGATTTTTGGGATCTCAACAAGGATAGCCCGAAAGACTATTTTCCACTACCGCACATCGACGTCTTAGTAGACAGTACAGCGGGGCATGCCTTGCTGTCATTTATGGATGGTTTCTTCGGATATAACCAGATTTTAACGGAACCCGAGGACAGAGAAAAGACGACGTTCACCACACCCTGGGGGACCTATTATTATTGTGTGATGCCATTCAGTCTAAAGAATGTAGGGGCAACCTATTAAAGGGCTGCCACTACTCTGCTGCATGACATAATACATAAGGAGGTCGAGGTGTACATGAATGATATGATAGTCAAATCCAAGGATCGGGATGGCCACATCATAGTAATGCAAAAGTTCTTTGAAAGGATCCAAAAGTACAAGATGTGGCTCAACTCGCAGAAGTGTGCATTTGGAGTCACTGCCGAAAAAATGCTTAGATTCATGATTACTCAACGAGGCATTGAAGTCGACCCTTCGAAGATAAAAGCAATTTTGGAAATGCCTTCTCTGAAGACCGAGCGGGAAGTTAGGGGCTTTCTGGGAAGAATTCAGTTTATCAGTCGGTTCATCGCAAAGCTAACAACTACCTGTGACCCACTCGTTCGCCTGCTGAAGAAAGGGAGTCAAGTTTGAGTGGGATCAGAGATGCCAAGACGCCTTTAATGCTGTACGATAGTACCTACAAAATTCACCTGTTCTAGCTTCTCCCGAACCTGACAGGCCACTGATTCTTTACTTGTCAGTGACTGACTCAGCTATGGGATGCATGCTGGCACAAGAAGGAGAAATTAGAATTGAAAAGGCCATCTACTACTTAAGCAAGAAGATGACCGGGACGAAAAAATGGTACACACCGCTAGAAAAGACATGTTGGGCCTTAGTTTGGGCCTCCTGAAAACTGAGACACTACATGTTGTATTTTACAGTAAATATCATCCCCTGGATAGATCCATTGAAATACTTATTTGAAAAGCCGGCACTGACAGGAAGGTTGGCTCGATGGTTGCTGCTATTATCTGAATTTGACCTTAAGTATGTCACCTGAAGGTCAGTCAAGGGCAGAGCAGTGGCGGAATTCCTGGCCGACCAACTAGTTGAAGGAGGCGAAGACACAAAATTCTAGTTTCCTGACGAACAACTAATGAAAGTTGGGGATGACAAGTGGACTTTATATTTTGATGGCACATCCAATCAATATGGCTACAGAATAGGAGTCCTCCTTGTCACTCCCGACGAATCGCATGTCCCCTTATCATTGAAGCTCAATTTTGAAGTCACCAACAATCAGGCTGAATGTGAAGTATGTTTAGCTAGATTGAAGGCAGCCTTAGAACTAGGGGCAAGGAAGCTGGAAGTCATCGGAGATTCTGCACTGGTGGTTTCACGAGCAAGAGGAGAATAGAAGGTCAGGGACTTAACTTTGATTCTTTACCATCAGGAGCTAGAGAAGCTGATACCACGTTTTGAATCAGTAATCTTTACCTATGTGCCAAGATTGTAGAATAAGTTCGCCGATGGACTGGCCACCCTAGCATCCATGATTGACATACCACCCGGAGTCCAAATGAGGCCTTTAATAATTGAGCAGAAGAGGAAGCCGACACACGAGATGAAAGTCGCTATTGAAGAAAGCATTGACGGACTTCCATGGTACTTTGACATTTAGAACTTTGTAGAGAAATGAGAATATCCCAAGTTTGCCAGCAAAAAGGACAAAAGGGCAATACGATGACTATCTGCACAGTTTGTCATTTGCGGTGATAAACTGTACAAATGAGGACATTTTGGGGTCAATAAGCTGTGCGTAAACGCAAAAGAAGGTCAAGAGTTGATGAAAGAGATACATGCAGGGTCTGTGGGCCACACATGAGTAGAAATATGTTAGGTAAGAAAATCCTACGACAGGGATACTTTTGGATGACAATGGAGACAGATTGTAGCAGTTTGTGAGGAGGTGTCATAAGTGTCAGATTCACGCAAATCTTATGCATGTTCCCCCATCTCAGCTGTACAACCTGACATCACCATGGCCGTTCTCAGTATGGGGCATTGATATGATTAGCAGAGTAAAGCCGAAAGCATCCAATGGACATGAGTTTATCTTGGTGGCCATTGATTATTTCACCAAGTGGATAGAAGCGGCCTCGTACTCGGTATTGAAAGCCTCCCATGTTGTTAAGTTCGTCAAACAAAATATCATTTGCAGGTACGGAGTTCCTCATGAGGTCATCTCGGATAATGGCTCACATTTTCAAGGGGAGGTTTTGGATCTTTTCAAAGAATACCAAATAGTGGCTCACAAATCCCCGCCATATCGGCCGCAGACCAACGGGGTAGTCGAGGCAGCAGACAAGAATATTAAGAAAATTTTACAAAAGACAATAAACTCACACAAAGATTGGCCGGAACATCTACCATTTGCACTTTGGGGATATAGGATGTCAATCAGAACTTCAACTGGAACTACACTATACTCTCTAGTGTATGGAATGGAAGCCGTACTCCCCATTGAAATGGAAATTCCCTCACTAAGAGTAGTGGCCGAGGCCAATATCTTAGAAGCAGAATGGCAGAGGAACCGGATGGAAGAGTTGCTCTTGTTTGATGAAAGAAGACTACAAGTTCTATTTCATGTATAAGGTTACCAAAGGAGGATAGCTCGGGCGTTCAATAAAAAGGTCAAAACTTGGAATCTCAGAGAAGGGGATTTGGTCCTTAAAGAGATCATAGCTCCTATTTTTGACCCAAGAGGCAAGTTCAAGCCAAACTGGTCCGGACCATTTCTCATTAAAACGATCATGACCGGTGATGCAGTCGTTATCATGGACTTGGATGGCAATGCGTTCTCCGCTCTAGTTAACCTCGATCAACTCAAAAAATACTATCATTGAGGTAAAAATAAAGATAAAATAAAAAACTCGCTGAGTTGAAAACAGAAAATGCAACTCAGGCAAAAGTCAGAGCAGCCCGCGAGGCCAAAAATTCGAAAGGGCGACCTTGGCAAAAGTTAGGGCACTACAAAAGGAGAGTATCAATACCCGGGCAAAAACTGAGCTTGAACTACATTACAGCCTGATTCCATCTTTTTGAGATACGTAGGCAGCTTCTTTTAGGAAGTCCGGCCACGTTCTTTGCTTTTAACAATCTTTGAATCTGAGTAAGACCAATGCAAATTAATTTTTGGATTTTGATAATAAAGACATTCAAGCTTTGATAAATTTGAACCATTTTAAACATGAAGGGGGAACTTTTTTACTTTAAGCAAAATTACAAAGTCCTTAAATAAAGGGAGGGCACACAAGTCCCAAATTCTACAAAATAAAAAGAAAGCTGTGAAATTTTCAAAATAAAGCAGAGATCCTCAAATTCTCCTCCTTTTTGCTACCTGTTTCTCTCCTTCTTTATCTTTCTTCTCCCTGTCTTGTGTTAGCCACGTCTTGTATTCAACAGAAAGCTCAGGACACTGCAGCTCCCGTATCTCCATCAATGAGCGAGATGGCCAAGCATCCTAATACAGTGCCAGAAACAGGGCCCGCAATACAGATGAAGATAAATGGCCTTGGATATGGTGAGGTATGACCTGACTATAACCGAGCTGCCGCATGATCCGACAGGGGTAGTAAAAGGTAGTCTGACGTAGGCCAACCAGCAGCACACTAGGATGATCCATAGTAGTCAAAGTCATGGCAGGGATCCACCACCAAGGGCACTGCTACGTAATGTCTGGGCCGATCAGAGAGAAAATATACTGTTGCCAAGCTACCTCGGTGTCACATATCAGATAACAGGGCTGATAAAGGAAAGCAGTGGCATTGTGCCTATCAGTAGGAGGCTTATGTACAAGGTTCACCTTCTCCATCAGCCAGATCTGTAGCAAGAGTTAAAATAATAAGAGAAAGGCTTTGCAATATGACAGTGGACTTGATACAGAGAGAGATGTTGGGCTTACCTGAAGAAGTAAGGAGCTGCCAGCAAAAGTGGTGGTCTCACCACAATGAAAAGCATTTAAGCCCAGCAATATCTCGGCTAAAACAAGCGGCACGAAATCCCTCCCCATCCACATCTGTCCTGCAATGTCAACTAAGGCGCAACTAACTCGCCCGTGAGAAGGGGCAAGAAGATACTGGGCTAGAAGGCAGAAGCAAAGTGCGTAGCATCTCCGTAGCTGTAAGTTGAGGTCACTGAGGTCACCAGTAGGATGAAACCTCTTAATGAGCCAGGGAATGTCAAGGCAGTCGCTCGAGGTTAGAAGCAAAGCCTCCATCTTAGATAGACCGCAGAGTTGCATCACTTACTCACGAAATGAGAGAAAGAAAGTCGGAACCACAACAGCGCTCCGTGGGGCCAAGTCCAAAATGGCAGCAAACTCCTCTACAGTGGGGCAGAGTTCTTCAAGGCTAAATCGAAAGACGTGAGGCTGTGGATCCCACAGTTGAGCAGCAACAGACAATAAGGGACTGTAAACCTCCACGGTCCTTAGCGAGAAAAGAGCATTCAGGCCAAAAGGGGCGAAGTTCAAACGTTCAATGTGGAAAAATTCTTCAATCCATAGAGAAAGAAAAGAAGCCATCTGGGTCGGAGTAACAGCAAATGGGGCCTCCAGGACTGTATTTATAAGTTTAGGAGGGGCGGGAAATTAAAATTTTGGCAAAAGGCACGCTCAAAGTGGCGATCGCCATCTTGAAACTGGCGATCGTCAACTCCAAAAAGCATAGTACAGTGACATCATCCCTTTGACCAGGCGACCGCCATGTTAAAACGGGCGACCGCCAGGTGAACTTTTTGGAAAGTGGCGATCGCCATGTTGGATTATAGCGACAGCTATGTTGGAACATAGCGGGTATGTATTTGCAGTCTGTGTGAATGGTGACTATTTAACTATGCATCCATGGAAACAAAAGAAACATACAGATGGACGAATAAAAGGCAATAAATGACACGAATGCCCACAATATATCAAAGTGAGAAGAATGTATCAGAATAAAAACTAGGGCACCCAGGCCCAACAAGCAGCAAATTTGGGGCACGCAGGCCTATGAATTAAGTAAATGTATTCAAACATGTCAAAATAGGGCACGCAGGCCCATCAAAATAAATGTATCGAAAAATAAGTAAAAAATAAAAAAGGGAGGGAGGGGGTTCTCTCTCTCTCTCAGGAATGTCTATGGTGGACTCGGCGAGAGGAAGGACCAGCCTCCTCTGAGCTGTCATCCTCAAAGAGTTTGTCGAAGTCGTCTCCATCATCACGGCCAGAGGAAGAAAATACTCTAGACTGGCTCCAAGCAGATGAGACTAATCCTCTGGAATGAGCTCGAGAAGATACCGGGGATCCACGGCCTCGAGCAGGAGCTGGGGCAGGAGCAGGAGGCCTAACCAAAGCCTGCGGCGGTACAATGACTGTGGCTGGAACGGGAGGCTGCCAGGAAGAGGAGTACAACTAAGAAAAGAATAGTGATAAAGAGTGCAAAAGAAATCGAAAAGAACATGCAAACTACTAACAATAGCCATAGGCGTGAAAGCAACACCGGCTACTTGCATCGAGGCATCCATCTGCCGGACTAGAGCCCTTAAACCAGTAACCATCAGCATAGTACGATCTAGCCAAGCCTGATCGATCTGTAAAGAAGAGAGCAATTCAAGTGAAATGAGCAAATAAAAGAATAAATAGCTGAAGGAAAGGTAAAAGACAAACCTGGCCGATGTCAGCCCTAAACTCTGATGACTGTGGAACAGGACCCGACAGAGGGAATGGGAAGCCATATACCACGGTCTGGTCATCCCACGCAATATCTGGACCCCTCATCCCCCCTACACCTCCAGCAGCAGCGGCATCTCCACCAGCAGCTCCAGTAGCAGCAGCTCCCACTCCGGTACCAGCAGCTGCACCAACACCAGCTTCCTCGTCCTCTGGTGCTCGCCTCCTTCTGCCACCAGCCAGGTCGGGTCCTAGTGGTCCCATCAGATGAGCCCGGGCCTAGGCCGTATAATCCCCCTCCGCTACGAGCAGCTCCATAGCTGGGGTCCCCACTGTCTCCAGGAGAAGGTCGTCCTGGCTCAGATGATCGGTCTGATGCATGTAGGCTGGACGAACCACCAGTATGCGGAGATGATCCAGGTCGAGCGACTGGCGGACCACCGGCTCTCCTAGATAATACTCCCTACCAAATGGACCCTCCTACAGGATCCATCTAGAAGCGATATCCCGGCTGCGCATCAAATCTGCGCCGGCCTGATCCTCCATGCCCCTCCAGACATCCCAATGGACCTACAACAGTTCAGAGTACAGTACAATGCAAAGAACAGTAAACCATACAGTGTGATGAACAGTGTGTAGTAATCAGTGCCTAGTGCAGTGCAGTGAATGGAATGAAGAGCAGTGTAATGCAATGAACAGTGAGCAGTGAGCAGTGAGCAGTGAATGCAGTACAGAATACAGTGACCAGTGTGCAGCTGTCACACCCCAAAACCCGAGGTCACGTGAAAATCCACCAAACATCAGTTTTATATGAAAATACAAGTTTTCATACGTAGAAATCTGCCTATTGAAACCAAAAGAAAACCCAGCAAAAGATATCTCTCATAAACAGAAATACATACAGGTTCAACATGCGTACAATATATCGCCTTATGGCGTACA
>JAULJZ010122438.1:0-11171 GCA_032270985.1 Heliamphora pulchella
TAAGTTTTGTGAATGATTGGTATATGAAAATGAAAATTTTGATTAAATGAATCCATGCCAATGGTTTGATTCTATGTCGCATGAATAATAGCTTGTGCTATACCATGATGTTATGCTATAATCAATTGTACATAAGAAGCATATTGCACATCATGTGCATTCCTACACTTGCATCTTGGTTTATCGGAGTCCCTTTCGTACCTATCATTGTGGGTTGGGTTATGTGAAAATTATTCTTTTTGTGGTTTTGAACCTAGGGCATCCCTGGTTGCCAATTTGAAAATGAATTGGGAGATTACTTATTATAAAAAGGGGTTAGGCACCATGGGTTCGTCACTAGCCTTTTTAATTAGACTTTGGGTTGACACCTAACGAGCATCCTAGTCCTTAATGTGGGATTGGTTAGCCTAGATAAGGATGGATAAAATTGGTTGGCCCGCTCCCACGCCGTTATCATTGAGTAAAACGGCTGAGGCAAGTAGCCAAGGCGAGCGTTTACCATTCGCAACAAGGCGAGGATAGGTTCGATGATCAAATTTCCATCAAGTATACTCTGTAATTCCCGATGTGGAATTCATACTATGGTTCTGGAAGTATATCGGGTTGGACATTTGCATCGCATTCATTTGCATCACGCACTTGTATAATTATTCTTATATATGCTTGTCCTGATGAAAATGCCAAATTTATCTATCTCCTTAGTCTTAAATTGTATTGGGTATTATACGATATGTATTGTAGGATATTTTATTGTGAGTTTGTTAAAAGGTTTAGAAAATTTGCTTCTGGGCTTTGGCACATAACATTCGTGCCACAAGTGAAGAAGAAGAACTTTTGAGGAGGGTGTGCTTGTAGAGGAAGAAGACTTCGAGGAACGGGGTGAGTGGCAGGAGCCAGCCGATCCCAACAACGCCGTTTGAAGACGTTGAAGTCTCTTTCTTTTTGTTCTTTTGTTTAGTCTCCGCAAACATTTTGTAACTTTTTTTAAATTCTCCGGATGACTGTAATCGTTAAATATTTTAAATAAGTTCTGAACCTTTAATGATGTAGTATTTATCATATGTAATTATAAATGCATGGCTAGAATATCTCCCTTAATTATAGCTATGTATGTCCCGACGTGCCAGTAAGACGGGGGGTCACAGTTGGTATCAAAGCCTGGATTTAGTGAACCTTCAGACCTTGAAAGATGGGAGATTACGAATTCTGTAGCGTAGAAACTCTGTAAAATGTCTATACTATTAATTTATCACATATAATTTTAACAACTTAAAATCTTTACCTTAGGATTTTCTTTGTCTTTCTTTCTTTAGGATGGCGTCTGATGCAGAGCTAGCTGGGAACCATGGGCAGCATTGGAACCTAAAGGCTCAGATCCCGAAGAAGATCCAGAAAAGGACCTAGAGGAGATACCCATGGAGGAGCAGCATCCTATTGACGCCGTCCCTTTACCTTGGGTTTTCCCGAAGGAATGGCAGTCCAATCCAGAAGATGAAGGTGATGAGATGGAGGCAGATAAAGAACTAGACAAGGAAAATTTCGATGCCGACGATGATGGTGATGACGACGATGAGGACGAAGACGATGACAAAGAAGAAGAAGTGGCAATTGCTTTCCCATACGATCAGCTTGAGGCACCTCCGCACGAGTTCAATGAAGACGAGACTATAGATACCGCCATCTACTATGGCCGCCTGGAGTGCCAGGGTTTCTATGTGGGGGATTGGGTGTACGCCAGAATCTTCCCGAAACACGTGTATGTGGAGAAAACCAGAGACTTTTCCGCACTACATGGGACCCTTACGTGTAATCGAGAGATGTAGCTGAAAACTCTACTACCTGGACTTTTCTCCCGGATTCAAGATGCAACTTGGGGACATGTTAACTGTAAGATGGATACAGCATTGGAGGCCAACAGACAAGAGAGGAATTATCGACCCGCGTGACCCGACCATCAATTGTGACGATTCTGAGACATATCGAAAGACTCCGACTGCCGTAACCAATAGAGTGCAAATGGGGCCAACTAACACCTGGCATGTCAAGGTGTAGTGGCGCTGCTATAACATCACCGAGGTGACCTGGGAGCGCGAAGCAATCGTCCACCACTTTTACCCTCATTTGTTCATTTAGATTTTAGCACGTTGGCCTTGTACTTTTTCCTTTAACTCGAAGATTGTATGTGTGCTGTGTGAACTTTTGACAAACTTGTATTGACTATGAGTTGAAAGGAAATGCAAATTTTTGATGTCGAAATCTTTATTAGTTCTGTAAACTTTAGCCTAACTCTACCAAATCTCAAAATACAACAAATAATTAAGTACTAGAATAACTCTTAGAATCATAACACTCTTCTTCTTTTATTTTAGAATGGCGGGTAGAAGACCTAAGAACCGACAAGCAAATGGGCCTACAGACGATGAGGTACTGGGACTAGCTCAGGTGTTATGGGAATTAGCCGCTAGCATCAACCACCGACATATACGTGACCGAGCTTGGTTTCTATCGGAACTAGGAAGGCAACGAGCCTCGACATTTCGAGGGGAAGTAGAGCCAAGAGAGGTAGAAGAATGGTTGAGAGTAGTCAATAAATTATTTAACTCTATGGGAGTTCAATATGAGGCCGATCGAGTGGCTTTAGCTGCCCACATGCTGGAAGGAGAAGCCGATCATTGCTGTACTATGGTCAACAACACTAAGGAAGTAGCGACTCTGATGTGGGAGCAGTTTGAAAGTCTATTTTTGAAAAAATATTTTTCAGTCCCTTTTCGTCAAGGGAAATTTAGGAATTTTTGGAACTTAAGCAAGGGTCAATGACCATGACGCAGTATGTGAATCGTTTTGAGGAATCCAGTCGTTTTGCCACAACCATCGTACCAGATGAAGAATCGAAGGCGCAAAAGATCGAATGGGGCTTGGAGCCATCCATCCAAGCAAGGGTGATCTGCTTGCAGCTTCCCACCTACACTCAGGTGGTACGCGCAGCCTTGTTAGTTGAAACAGATCAAGAAGACTCAAGGAAGACATGGAACCATAAGAGGAGGAGTACCGTTTCTGAAGGACCGATAAGGAACAACCAAACGTTTATCCTCAAGAAGCCGTACCACTAGGAGTACGGACAAGGACGACCAAGGGACACTCCCACAACGTCCGTGGTATGCTTTAAATGTCACTAACCAGGACATAGAAAGTATGAGTGCCCACGCCTTACACAAAGGAATCCAATCAACTAACCACAATAGTGGAGGCAACCCCAAAACCAGCAACCTAGGTATCCACAACAACTCTAGGTCACTAGGCCAGCTACTCAGTAGCAAAATAAAAGGGGAAAACCACCGCTTAACAAGAATCAGAGACCCCAAGGAGGCTTGGGCAACAAATTAAAGACTAGAAATCCCAAGAACAATAATGAAAATCGACTAATGGAAGGATGCATCTTTGCGCTGCAGGAAGAAGAAATGAAAAACACCTAAGTTATACAAGGTATGTTTATATTATTCAATACCATAGTAAAAGTACTGTTTGATTCCGGAGAATCCCATTCTTTTATAGCTCTAGCTTGTATGAAGTTCTTACTTCTGAGACCCGAGGCGTTAGAACAAATCCTAAGTGTCGTCATGCCCTTAGGAAATCAAACTCGAGAAGACTCTATCTGTAAAGCCTGCATATTACGAATAACCAATACCCTTATGACTTGTGACCTACGAGTCAGGAATTTCAATGGCTACGACGTGATCCTCAAAATGGACTGGCTATCGGGGCACCGTGCTATCATTGACTGCCGACAAAAGAAGATATGGACGCAAGCAAAAGGCGGCACTACTGTACGAATTCAGGGAGAACGACGCGAGATTCTGACCCTGAGTAGTGTGAAGGACTGCAAATCGAGTAACTTCATAGGGAGACTGGCATGTCTGCTTGCTAGTACAAACGTCTCGTTACTCCGAGTCGTGTGCGAGTACGAAGATGTATTCCCAGAAGAACTATCTTGATTACCCCCGCGTCGTGAGATTGAGTTCTCGATAGAGCTTCAGCCTGGAACCGCACTAATTTCAATCGCAGCCCACTGTATGGCTCCCGTCGAACTAAAGGAGTTAAAGAATTAGCTTCAAGAACTGCTCAGTAAAGGTTTTATTTGCCCTAGTACGTCACCATGGGAGCGCCAGCACTGTTGGCCAAGAAAAAGGATGAAACCTTACGTCTCTATATAGACTACTATCTGCTAAACAAGGTAATGATCAAGAATCGATATCCCCTACCCCGTATCAATGATCTCTTCGACCAGTTGTGAGGCTCATCTTGTTTCTCAAAGATCGACCTTCATTCCAGATACTACCAACTTTAAGTCAAGGAGGAGGATATACTGAAGACAGCCTTTAGAATGCAATACGAACATTATGAATTTGTAGTCATGCCCTTTGGTTTAATCAATGCCCTAGGATTTCATGAGTTTGATGAATATACTCTTTTAGCCCTACCTCGATAATTTGTAGTAGTCTTCATAGACGACATCTTAGTATACTCCAGATCTGAGGAAGAACATGAACAACATCTAAGAATTGTCTTGCAGAAGTTAAGAGATTCACAACTCTTTGCTAAGGCAAGTAAGTGTGAATTCTGGTTACGCGAAGTAAAATTTCTAGGGCACATAGTGTCTAAGGAAGGAATAGCTGTCGACCCTGCCAAGGTAGAAGCTGTTTTGGAGTGGAAGCCACCTTAAAATATTTTTGAAGTTCGTAGTTTCCTTGGGCTAGTAGGGTATTATCGAAGATTTATCCAAGATTTCTTGAAATTGGCATGCCCAATGACCAGATTAACGCAAAAAGGGGTGAAGTTTGAGTAAAGTGATAAGTGTGAAACGGCCTTTCAAGAGCTCAAGAGGAGATTGACCAGTGCCCCAATCCTAATCATACCTGAACGAGAAGTTAGGTACACGGTGTATTGTGATGCGTCAAAGGATGGCCTAGGATGTGTACTAATGCAGAGCTATAGGGTAGTAGCTTACGGGTCAAGATAATTAAAACCTCATGAGCAGAATTACCCTACCCACGACTTGGAGCTTGCAGCAAAGGGGTTTGCACTGAAGTTATGGAGGCATTATCTATGTGGAGAATGGTTCGAGCTTTTTACCGATCATAAAAGTTTGAAATATCTGTTCACCCGAAAGGATCTTAATATGAGACAACGCCGCTGGATAAAGTGTTTAGAGGACTATCAGTTTACATTGGCCTATCACCCGGGCAAGGCTAACGTGGTGGTCGACACCCTTAACCAGAAGACGAGAAGCGCGATGGCTTGTATAGCATCAAGAGAATGGAACATGATAGGGATGGTCAACGAATTCTGACTCCAACCACTAGAATCGGAGAATGGAAACTGTTTTTGCCTAACAGTGGCAACAACAAATCTCTGTCAGCAGATCGTGGAAGCCCAAAAGTACGACCAGGAGTCCGAATTTATTCGAAAGCATCTGATTGTAGAGGAATCAAAGCCAGGATAGGTAGTCAACAAACATGGACAGTTGACATACCTAGGACGACTTTTCATCTCAAATGTCGAGAATTTGAGAGAAGACATCCTAAAGGAGCACCACTAGTCACTTTTTGCTGTTCACCCTAGAGAGACAAAGATGTATTATGATCTTAAGAGGAACAATTGGTGGGATGGCATGAAGAATGATATAGCAAGTTTTGTAGCCAAATGCCTACCTGTCCTCCAACCCCTGGAGATACCTTAGTGGAAGTGGGATCACGTCACTATGGACTTTATCTCTAGACTACCAAAGTCACCAGCATGACACGACTCTATCTGAGTAATGGTAGATCGCCTCACCAAATCAACATATTTCCTACCAGTTCGAGCTTTCAAAAATCTGGAAACCTTGAGCCAGAAGTACATTTAGGAAATCGTACGTCTTCATGGAATTCCACTGTCTATCGTGTCAGATCGAGATCCACGTTTCACCTCACGATTCTAGCAAAGTTTGCAAACCGCCTTAGGAATGGAGCTTTGCTTTAGCACTGCCGTTCACCTGCAGACTAACGGGCAATCTGAACGTACAATTTAGACACTAGAAGACATGCTTCGAGCCTTCGTCATGGACTTCAAAGGACATTGGGAGAAACACTTACCGTTGGTCGAGTTTGCTTACAACAACAGCTACCAATCCAGCATTGGCATGCCGCCATATGAAGCCCTCTACAGAAGACCATGCCGTTCGCCGATTTGTTGGACTAAAGCAGGAGAAAACGCACTTCTTAAACCAGACCTAGTACAAGAGACCACCGAGAAGATCCGACTCATTCAACAACGAATAGCCACTACACAGAGCCGACAAAAGAGTTATACAGATCAACGACGAAGGCTACTATGATTTGAAGTAGGAGATCATGTGTTCCTAATGATTCAACCATGAAGAGGGGTGATACGCTTTGGCCAAAAGAGGAAGCTAGCCCCAAGATACATCGGGCAATTTGAGGTTCTAGCCAAGGTTGGGGAAGTGGCATATTGTTTGGCTCTACTACCGCAATTTGCAAGCGTTCATAATGTTTTTCATGTGCCGATGCTGAGAAAGTATGAACCTAATTCTACCCATATTCTGGACTAAAAAGAACTACATGTTGACGAAGATATCACATTCAAAGAACAACCAATAAGGATTATCGATCAACGAGATAAGATTCTTAGAGGCAAACCATTCCGCTCGTTCGAGTTCTTTGAAAGTACAACGGGATTAAAGAATCGACATGGGAGCAGAAATAAGCTATGAGGACAAATTATCCCCAGTTGTTCGCAGATTGAGATAGATATGAAATTTTAAGGATGAAATTTATTTTAGGGGATAGATTGTAACAACATGGCTCAAATCCTAGTATTAGCGACGGATAGACAAAGAGAACTTAGGTCGCTACATAAATAAGAGAAATCCTAATTAACCTGAAACCCTAATTTAACCTAGAAAACCCTAAAGAGACCAAATCCTTAGAAGAGAAGCTTAAATATTTAGAGAAGTTTTGGGATAGCCTAAATTAAGTAAATAATATAAAATTAAAAATTAAAAATTAAAAAATTCTCATACTTAGGGTAAAATAACCATTTTGCCCCTAGTACAGCAAAACGTCTTAAAAATCCAAATTTTAACACATGGACACCTAAACTCAAATATTTAGATACAATTAAACAATAAAAAATAAAATAAAAATAAAAATAACAAAAATACCCTTACATGGCAGTCCACCTAGGGAATTATGCATAAAAAGTTATTTTTTTATCTTTTTAAGCTTAAAAATGAGAAAAATTTATATAAATTAAGCATTATTATGATCTAAGATTTTTTTTATAAGAAATATACATAATAATATAATAAATAGGTCAACAAAAGTAAATAAATTATTATTTAAAATTTCTACACAATAAATAAATCAAAAAGTCAATTCTTGTCGAACTAGCTTAAATTGACTTAAAAGTTTAATTAATTGCTAGAAAAATTATGATAATCCATGGAAAAATTAAATTAATTATAAACACATTAATATAATATATTTTAGTAGGTTAAGATACCAAAAAGAAACATAAAATTAATATTTTATACATTTTCTTGCACAAAATGATACTAAAATACAATTTAAGTCCCAAAATTAATACAAAGTCAGATTTCTGTTCCCCAAACCTGCCATAGCCGACTTCCCCATCTGAATTTTCTTACAAACTTTTTCTTGAAAAACTCCACCTCTCATGCAACCAATCAAAAATTAAGACAATTCAAAAATACTTACACATCTATAATTAAGCACCACCAACTTTTCTCCTATAAAATAAACACCAAACACCCCCTTTCTCTTCTATATTTTTTTCCATAGAGAGCGAGGGAGAGCCACCAAAATGTTTCTAAGTGTTCTCAAGAAAAGAAGGAGAGAAGAAGAAAAGAAGGAGGAGGAAGAAGCTAGGAAGGGCCAAAGAGTGTATTACAAAGCCAAGTCCTATCATCCTTCCACCATTAGCTCGTCAAAACAAGTAAGTAAAAATCCCTAAAACCTTCTGCCATTCTCTCATAAAATAACTCTCAATTCATCTCTACAAACAATCCTAAGAATAAGAAACAAGATTCCACTCAAAAAGGCGTTGTGTGAGTAGATTAGAGACTGTTCTTACGAGATCAAGTGTTACACGTGTTTGCATGTAAGTGTTTTTGAGTTTTATGGCTTGAATTGGCTCTGGAACTTTGGTATCTATGAACACATTACATACATGCAAAGAAAATACATTAAACTTAAACATAACATGACCTATGTTACCGAAACCCTAAATAACCTGATTTTCTGGGCATATTAACATTCTACTACGAACTTTAAACTACCATAACTAATTTAGAAAAATAATATAAATGTTATTTTTATATCCATACCTAGATGTTTAAGTTCTCTTTCGTACAAAATTGGTTTGAAGTAATTTCGTTTGATAGAACTCCAGATATACAATTTTTACCAAAGAGTGTCATATTTTGGGCACTCTGAGTTGCAGACATAAACACCCTAGGTTAGAGTAAGAACCAAGCTTAGGTCAAAACATAACACTTGTAGACAACATATTTATGTTACTATCCACCAAATATGAGCCAAAACTATGAAGTTTTGATAGGTCAAAACCCTTCCCAAAGTCACTGTTGTGATTCAATGACAGACAGAGCTCTCTGTCACACATTTTTATGGGACCAAACACCATGTTATTAATGGCCAAATCCAAAAATAGTTTTCATGAAAAATGTAGCTAACATATTAAACTAGATACTGAGAAAACATCAGCATAAAATACTCTCGAATGGTTCCCCCAATGGCCTTGTGCCTTCTCTGTTGAAAACCTGTTCTGCTAAACCTTTTTATGCTGACTGAACCCATTTTATAAATTGGTCAAAATCATCAACTTGTTCCAAACAACTCGCCTTAGCACAAAACATGAAACTTGTAGGGAACACCTTAAAATAAAAGCTCTCCAAAAATCATACCCATAACCTTTGACTTGTTACCCCAAAACTGAAGCCAATAGAGGCCTAAATTCTACATTTTTCTCTGTAAAGTGATGAATAGTTTTCCCTTAATTAAAACAAATGATCTTTTTGCCCTAGGATATGACCTTAGTGTTAAACATGAAAATAGTATAAAATATTTTTATCTAATTGGTGTTCAAAAATCAAAACTTAACTCCAAGTCTAGATGCCCCAAAACACTGTTATAATTTTAAAATTGATACTTAAACATTCACCTAAATTTGGCTAAAGTGTGTGAGTGGCATGTTACATTGTGGAACTTGAATATATGAACTTTAAATAAATTTTGTGAATGATTGGTGTATGAAAATGACAATTTTGATGAAATGAATCCATACCGATAGTTCGATTCTATGTCGCATGAATAGTAGCTTGTGCTTATTATACTTGTACTCTATGCTTTAATGAGTTGTACCTTGTGCTATACCATGATGTTATGCTATAATCAATTGTACATAAAAAGCATATTGCACATCATGAGCATTCCTACAATTGCACTTGGTTTGTCGAAGTCTCTTTCGTACCTATCGTTGTGGGTTGGGTTATGTGAAAATCATTCTTTCTGTGGTTTTGAACCTAGGGCGTCCCTGGTTGCCAATTTGAAAATGAATTGGGAGATTACTTATTATAAAAGGGGTTAGGCACCAAGGGTTCGTCACTAGCCTTTTTAATTAGACTTTGGGTTAACGCTTAACGAGCATCCTAGTCCTTTCATATGGGATCAGTTGGCCCGGATAAGGATGGACAAAATTAGTTGGCCTGCCCCCACACTGTTGCCATTGAGTAAAATGGCTGAGGCATATAGCCAAGACGAGCGTTTACCTTTCGTAACGAGGCGAGGATAAGGTCGGTGATCAAATTCCAATCAAGTCTACTATGTAATTCTCGATGTGAAATTCATGCTATGGTTCTAGAAGTATGTTGGGTTGACATTTGCATTGGATTCATTTGCATCACGCACTTGCATAATTGTTATCATATATGCTTGTCCTGCTGAAAATGCTAAATTTGTTTATCTCCTTGGTCTTAAATTGTATTGGGTGTTATATGATATGTATTGTAGGATATTTTATTGTGAGTTTGTTAAAAAATTTAAGAAATTTGCTTCTAGGTTTTAGCTCATGACATTCGTGTCATAGATGAAGAAAAAGAACTTTTTGAGGAAGGTGTACTCATAGAGTAAGAAGACTTCGAGAAACGGGGTGAGTGGCAAGAACCAGCTGATCCCAACAACGTCGTTTGAAGACATTGAAGTCTCTCTCTTTTTGTTCTTTTGTTCAATCTCTGCGAACATTTTATAACTTTTGTTAAATTCTCTGGATGACTGTAATCGTTAAATATTTTGAACAAGTTCTGAACCTTTAATGATGTAACTTTTATCATATGTAATTATGAATGCATGATTAGAATATCTTTCTTAATTATAGTTACATATGTCTCGATATGCCCGTAAGACAGGGCGTCACAGTACGGTTTAATTTCTCTCTTTCTAACCTCTTTAATTTTTTATTACTTTATTTCTTGATATTCTTACTATATTTGTTTAAGAAATTAAAAAGTTTTGAGAAGAAATTTAAAATAGTTATTATTGTTTTGAAACCCAATTCATCCCCCTCTTGGGTTGCCTAGAACTAACAGAATTAATATTTTGGGCTTAACATTTAAAATTTGTTTTGCTTGATCCATGGGTTTCATTAAAAATTTATGGGCTTAATTAAAATATTTTGGCTATTATTTTGGTTGTGCCTTTAATCCTACTTGGGCTTTTCTTTGTGTTTTGGGTCTTGTGTGTATTTGAATTTTGTTGTATTTAAATACTCCGAACTTATATTGAACTTGGGCCTCATTAAAACTTAGGCCTTAATTATGATTTGACCTAATTGAATATTTAGCTTTGATTATACTTGGACCATACTTCTAAGACTTGGGTATTTACTTGTCTTGCGTCTTTTGTTGGAATTGAGCCTAAATTAGATTTTAGATCATTGATGGACTTTGGAATTTTTATTGATTTTAGGCCTCACTTGGGTTTGGATTTTATGGGGTTGGACATTTTTATTTAATTGTGAGCCAATTAGGTCTTATGAAAACACTTGGGTTTTTTATTTGATTGTGGGCCATTTGATAA
>JAULJZ010122459.1:0-11171 GCA_032270985.1 Heliamphora pulchella
TATATTTTATATAAAATATATATATATATATATATATATATATATATACTATTATTAAAAGAGAACACTCTAGTGTGAACTCAACATTGTAACCCACTCACACTTTTGATTTTTAAAATTACTCAGCAACAAATAATAATATTTATATTTTTTTAAAAAAAAATAAATATTAATCTTCTTAGCTGTAAGGGCAAATAAAGAAGAATAACACGGCACATTACCCACTTTTTTTATTTTTTCTTCCATACACTTTTGATTTTGAAAATTATCTATGAACCAATATTACTTTACTCCTTTTATAATTCAACAATTTTTTTTATAAAAAAAATTAAGAATTGCACTTGAAAGAATATCTAGAAGACTGGAAGAGCGAGAGAGTTTTATGTGTCGAAGGGAGACTAGGGTTTTGAGAAATCGCTTGGGCGGAGGATAGAGGCCCACCTGATAAAATGGGTCGGCCCAATATGGAGGCCCCACTGGGAAAAAGGTAAATAAAACTAAGGTTTTTGGGATTCGAGCCCACGTCCAACGTGTGATTCTTACCACTAAACAACTGCCACAGTGTTACATCGGGTAATATATGGTATATATTATTACAATCTGTTTCGGACATAAGATTAGATAAGAAAGGAAAATTATAATAATAGAAAGGCCACAGTTTTTTTATACTATAACAGTATTTAAATTGGATTAGAGTGAAATCAAAAAACTACTATGAAAAATAATACAATTTAGTTTTTACCTTTAAATAAAAAGAATAAGTAATTCGAACTCTCAAACTGATAACACTAGAGATGATATTATTATTATTATACCTATTCAGTACCAACAATTCTCAATCCCACAAAACAATGAGGGACGAATTTAATGATAAGTTCAATGCCTCGTAGTTGTTAAATGAAGTGAAATTATGATTGAGATGAGTAATAACCAGTAAATAAATAGTCGAGCAAGTGGTTAATGAAAAGAATACGTGCTGGCGTATTTTTATCCAGTGTTTGTGTCAGTTCACTAACCCCAGCAGGGGATACACCAAAGACAAAGGCAATCCAACCAAAAAATAAATAAATAAAGACAAGTTTTAACAACTTTATCTTCTGTTACATAAGTACTTATTCATATTCGAGAAATGCATGTCATACTAGGAACAGTTTGTGGATAAGAAGTATCGTCAACTAGAGGAAGAGCTCTATCAACTCTTTATCTCACTCATGACATTCTTGACTTAAAAAATCACCTTTGAAATATCTTATAGAGCTGGGCAGGCAAGTACTTTAATTATCACATGTTCTCTGCCCATCAACGAATGTGAACCCTACGGGCTGTGAGTGAAAAAAATAAATTATTTTCACCAACTAACTAATCAGACGTTGAGATACTTGTACGGAACACTTATTGTAGTGAATTTTCTAAACAAAAATATGGTCATGACACTACAATGGAATCTTGTACGAAGTTTTAGATTGAATTAGAAAAATCAACCCCATGGATTTGTTAATACACCTATTTTAGGGGATTCATAGTCCAAACAGTCTGCCTCAATTTTGCTAGACCAAACATAATATTAGCAAGTCCACCAAAATAATATTTCAATTTGCCGACCTTTACCCACCTGTATTTATTATAAAAAATGGCAAGAGGTGTATTGCTTGGGTTCAAAATTTAGGCACATCTATACTAATATATAAAAAGAAAAGCTCTACTCTGTGTTACTTTACATTTTAAGTTGTATAAATTTTTTATTTTGTTTAAAATATTAAATAAATTTTTTTATAACTTAATTTTAAAATTATAATTGTGCACACATTCGGTTGGCGCACACAGATGCAAGTATATACCCTACCTTTTTAGCCAGCACACTTCAAAACTTACATAACTCATTTCATCAAAAAGTTCAAAATAAAAAAACAAAAAAATAATAATTCAAAAAACTAATTCCTTGAGCACTCAAGTTCTCACCCCATTTCAAACAACAATAATTACCTTTGTTTGATAACGTATCAATACTATTACAATTGTTATAATTAACTATATAGAATAAATATATAAGGCCCAATTGAACCAAAAAAAAAACTTTTTATTTAATGAACCAACTTAAAAAAAATAACTTAAAAATTAATTTACTAAGCAACTTATTTTCAATTGAAACAAACTTTTTTACTACGTAAGCAAAAAATAAAAAATAAAAACTAATTTTAAAACTAGATGCCAATCAGACTATTAAGTGAGTCATTATTTTCTCTCACCCAATTAACAAAGATGAGTCCCGACGTGCAACAATACCATACTTGGATTTCCCATTTCTCGTGACAACAATATTCACCCAATATTATGAATCTCTTATATATATATATATATATATATATATATATATATAGGTAAAATACTATTAGAAACTGTTATTTCCTGCATTTCGATCATCCAAGTCCAGGCTAATTAATGGCTGCTATCAGGACATGTAGGCAACATGGGTTCCATCACAAATTCATAAATGGAGAATAAAAAAATATCAACCTGACAACTTCCAACAACAAATGAACTTACAGAATTTGCTAATAATACAACCATACAAGCAAAAGTAGGAAAATTTTATATCCGTGGAATGAAATTAATTCCTATTTGTCTCAACGTGCTCTTCCAATAGACAAACATTCGAGACAGAGAGACATATTTGTTCCCACCCTCGCACACAACCTAGAAAAAAATAAAAGAGAGAGAGAGAGAAAAGAAAAACACTGATTTGTATTTATCTTTCCGACCAAGCTTGCTTTACAAATTTTATATTGGTTATAAGGTGAATTGAGAATCAATCAAATAACTAAAATAAAAACACTCACTTTTCCTTTTCTTGTAAAATTAAGTAGCAATTATCAGGATTGGAAGTTGAATGCACCCTCCTAATCATTCCGAATGGCTATACTCCCATTTTCCAAGTTCCAGAAAAGGAACTACTTCCTTCCCATCACAGTTCAAAGGTTCAACCACCTCGTCACTCTTCCAGCCTTGAAGAAATCGCTTTACACAAATTGGTTAGTGATGAAACATCTTCTATCTGCATCGTGACCCAAAAAACCTGAAAGTTCAATAATTGCCCCCACCCCAAAAGGGAAAAAAAAAAACATAAGCATTGCTTCAACACTGCAGACCCCAAGTCCAGATAGAAGTCAGGACACAACAAAGTGACCTTCCAATGCATACATATAAGAGGTTGATTAGTATGAAATAATAATAATAGCTCAATGATTGAGGTGAGCATTTTCCTTGCACTTCAATCCTTAAAACAGATAATAATATACAAGGCAATCAACATTTTTATGCAGAACCACAAGTAACATGCGAGGAAGATTAAGAAGTAAAAAGAGAAACTTCACATATCATGGTTCTCTTCAAATTTTTCTCCTTATTTAGACAAGATCTTTTCATCATATTCACCATGGTTTTTTCAGGTTATGATTGGAGGACACCCCCTCCGCAAAGAAAATATCTTCTACTACTACTATATAAAAGGCGGCAGGTTCCAAATCTTTTTCCTCCTATCTACTACTTAAATTACTTAAACACCCCTAGCTACATGACAAATTACTAAATTACCTTAAAGCATGATAATCTAACCAAAAATAAAAATAAAAATAAAAATCCCAAATGTCTTCTCTACAAAATGGAGAGCTCTGCCTTTTTCTCCGCACATCAATAACTCAATTAACAATTTTTTCATCTTTTTGGTTGTTTGTTTGCTTGTACTTTTTTTTTTTTTTGTCTACCTATTTTCCAAGACTTTAAGCAATTAGTTGCCTTCTTATATTTTTACTTCATGTTTTGTTAACGTTTGAACATAATAAACCACATGGATAATGTGTGATATTATTACCAACTAGCAGTTGGTGCCAGTGTATATTTAAGAATTAAAGTAAATTAAAAAAATTAAATAGTATAATGATTTAATTTTAAAATTGTGAGCATTAATAATTTTAAAATTAGGTAATTGAGAGAAGTTTAATGGGTAAAACTAAATGAGGGTGTTTTGGTATCAAAAAACTAAATAAGAAAATTTTTAGAATCTAAAAATTCACACAACTTTATTATAAAGGTCATAGCCAAATGGGAGTTCTTTTTTTATCTATTAGTATAAATTATTTGTCAGCGGGACTTGACATATATTGAGTCTAGAACAAAAAAAAAACTAATAATCAGTTTTTTTAATTAAATATTTGAAAGGTTCTGTTTGAATGTCAGAAGTCTCACAAAAACACACACAAAAAAAAAATCATGTTTCACACTTTATCTAAATTTTTTCTCGTAATCTACACACCAATCGAGCTTTATAGATTCAAGAAGTTTGACGTGTGTCGCATAACATTTATCAAATTTTGCAAAAAAATTATATTCATAATTAAATTTTTTATTCTAACAAGTCTATTTGCAGTTAATAATGGCATTTTATATTGTAAATTGCATTAAATGTTGCAATCTCACAAAAATCATGTTCAATACTCACAAGTCTAACGATAATGTAAGAGATTGATTATGTTATTAATAATTATTATCAACAAAGTCGTAAAAATTTGATAGCAAACATTCTATTGAACAATAGAAGGAGAAAACAACAACGTGAGGGTAAATTTGTAATTTTCTCTATAGAACGATGGGAAGATAAAAAAAATGGTAGGTGATTATAAAAATGCCAAAATAAAACATCCTAATAATGATTTTTTTTCTAAACTCAAATGTCATTGTACATAAATAAATAATTGTTAATAATAATAATAATAATTCTTGTACACGATTTATCATTTTGAAATACTAATAGACAAAAAAATAAATATAACAATAGATACTTAGCACATGCATAGTAAGGGTGCACAAGATACTTGAAAAACCGAAAATTGAACTCATTCGGCCTCTATAAGTTGGGTTGGTTCGGTTTTTCCAAGTAATTAGTTTAGTTCTGAGTCCCAAAAAAGACAAACCGATAATATTGGTTCGGTTCCTGGGTTAATTTGGAATTAACTCGAACCTCCGAGAACCGAACCGAACCAATCCGATTAATACACACACACACAAAAAAAAAAAATTAACCATTAGATTACAATATGATTATTGTGAGATTAATATAGAAAAAAATAAAAAACTTTCTAACTTTACAAATTTTAAAAAAAAAAGTCACTAGATTAGATAATTATTATTAATTGTTATTTATTTTTCATATGGCATTTATTTTTGTGAATTCTTTTGTTAGATATTTATTATTTCTTTCACTAAATAGATTGTAAAATAATTATTTAAACTTTATTTCATGCTTTTATTATACTATATGGGTGCTAGCTTTCATTTTTTATTCATTTCAAACTTTTAAAACTTATACATAGTAATTTTTTTCATGCACGCAAAGTAATTTTTAAAATTCATGGAACCGTGGTTCTAAACCGAACCGTGGTTCCAAACCGAACCAACCCGATTTTTATTGGTTTGGTTTGGTTTGATTCTACAACATGATTGGGTTAGTTCTAGATCTAAAAAATTGAAACCGATAAAAATTAGTTCGGTTCTAAATTTAGTACGAAACCGAATCAAACCGACTCATGTGCACCCCATTGCATAGCACAAGCTTGGCACTAGCTATAATAAAAGCGAGAAAACAATGTCCCACTAATGCTATATTTGAAGACCTTTCTACGTTGGAGATGATAATTATTTGTGAAAAATCATTACATATATTTTATTTTTAATTTTTTAAGATATTTTTTTATAATATGATAACTATTATTAAAATTCATCATTGATTAAAATTAAATATATATTATAAATTAACACTCAGCAAATGCGACGCATGTGCATGACACTTGGTATTTAAAAAAGGGGAAGACTCAAAGCTCAGGCCTCCAATACCATTACAAAGGAACTTGCAAACTAACCTAGCTAGTGCCTTATGTTTTACTTACTATTTGACATCGTCAAGATGTGGACTAGACCACAGTCCTATCACTTCTGCTGCAATTTTTTTATTTTTTATTTTTTATTTTTTATTTTTTTCTAATAGGTAAAAGGAGGGAACAATAGGATTTGATCCCTGATCATGAGTATGAATATGAAGACTCTTGCCACTTGACCCACACTTACACACCACTTTTACAGCAGTTATAACCAATTTATACTTCCTTAGGAAACTGCTTCCTTCATGACCAAATTATGTAATATAAACAATTGTGGCTTGTCATACTAACAAAGCACTCTTTTTAAAAGAGATTTGTTATCTTTATGTTGAATGTGGAGTCGAGGATAATCAACAAAAGAAATACCTCAAATACACAGTTTGTCCTAAAATTGTCTCACACTTTCTGCAGCTGCTTTCTCTGTGAAGCACATCAAAGTCAATAAGATACCAGCATCAAAAAAGAAACAATAGATTAAAGGAAGAAAGAAAGTGTGATTCATTTAGAGGGAGAGGAAGGTAAAGGAAGAAAGAAAGCTAAAGAGAACAACACCACCAAACAAAAACATTTGCAATAGCTGTCTGTAAGCTCTAGATATATATATTTTTTTTTAAAATAGGTAGAAATGTACCATTGTCTTTAAAGGGAGAGGAACCGTTGGATCTTTTAAGGGTGTTGAACGTTCCATTTCATCTTTGAAAGGAGTAGTGTTCTCAACACTTTTTTGGGCTTCACGGAGAGTATCCACTTTGACTGGATTCTTTAATAGTTCTTTTGGGAGATATGTATTTTCAAGGCATATAGGTTCTCATCATAGGTTGCTCTTTTTTGCCTCAGTATAAAGCTTCTTTTCTCAACTTCTTTTTTTGCAGAAGACTGGAAGTTCTGGTGTACGGGAGGCATTCTCTTAAGGCCATTCTTATACAATCTTACTTATGAAAAAAAAAGGGTAATTACTTTAACAGGATAGTAATGCATACTTAAAATTTTAGGTTATGAAAACAAGTGAAACACAAAATGATCACGTATTATCAAGAATATGTTCTTAGGGGCATATTGATGACTCCAGTACAAAAAGGTTTGGCTATTGTAATGATAGGTACAGGTACTGATGCATTTCAGTGTAACATTCTGGATTCAGTATAAGCAATATATAAAATTAACAAAAATATTTGCACTCATCCATAATTCTAACACCTCATTACCAGTATCATGCGCTACTCACCACTATTACATATGTATATGCTGTTTATCTAATAGAAATTAGTAAAAGTGATGTAGACAACATTTTAAGAAACTTTAATTTTAGTAATAACTTTCTTTAGTAAGTTTATTTTCGGTGTCGCCTGTCTTGGCTTGTTTTATATATTTTTAGTAGTCAAATTTGAATTTATCTAAAATTTGAATTTTTTGGAAGCTTTCTATTAATTAGAGAATGGGTAGGATTCAACTTCCTTAGCAGATTAATTCTTTTTTATTTAGGGTTTTACTATTATAAATAAGTTATAAAGGCCTTAGGACTAAAGAGTTGTTGTTTGTTAAATTAATGAATTGAGAGAGCTCTCTTTATTGTGTTTGTTATTACAGAGAGTATCTCTATTTTAAACAGACTTGTAGATTTTAGTACTAGAGTTCTTCTAGCCGATATACTTTCTTGCATCAAAAGTCATCAATTGAAAAGGGGAAAAGATACAAAACATTCCAAACCTAATAATCCTTTCTTCTCTTTTAGATTTGTACACGTATTATTAAGTTTTTGTCTCAAATTTCAGTTTTAACAATTATCTCATCAACTGGAAAAATGTGTACCAACATAAGAAATAGCTATTCATATCAAAGAACACAAATAGAATGTGTAGACTGTTAAGAGATAAATACCATGTAGCAAGCCCACAGACAACATTCGATCAATATTATCAAGACGGTGTTGTATAGATTTCAGAAGTGTATTTAACGATGAAACTCTTTTTCTAACTCCAGAAATCTTGACAGCATGCTGCATGATGAATGGCAATGGTGCATCTTCCAGCAGTTGGTCAAGCTCTGCCAATGTGGATAACAATAACGGAAGATGGTTAAATTCACTAAACATTGGTAAGAGGAATATAACACCAGTAAGGCAAGGAAATTCGTAAGACTACATGAATTTGACTTAATGGCACGTGATGATGAGTCTATAAAGTCATTCTAAAGTTTTCAAACTGATGTTAACTGATGAAGTAACATACTAGTATTTTACTATTCATTTGCAGCAACCTTACTGGCAGAGTGCATCTGTAACTTTGTTTCAAATTAGGTAAAGTACCATTTCATTTTTTTAATTATTCGTATAATATCTCATGTCAATTTAGATCTACCCCTACGTCTAGCATTTACATTAACCATCATCTTGTCGCTTTTCTTTAATATCGCATCAGCTGGTCTACGTTAGACCAAAACAAACCGTGCATTTTATTTAGTCGACCTAGAAAATCAGTTGTAAATCTCTCACACACACACGCACACAATCGCACACATTTGAAATGAAAATTACTTCTAAAGCTGATAAGCATTCTGATGTTCTGTTAGTTCTAGCCGGTAACACGCAAGGAGAGTCACAATGCAATGCACCACATAAATGACGAGTAGTACAAATTCATATAAAGAAACTGCACAATTTCATGCCCCAGCCCCAGGTGAATTAGAAATGCAAAATACAGCTCTTCTACAGAACACAAAAAACGAATTTCTATTTGACTCTGCAAACCCTCAACCTGCTTAAGCGTAAAGAGAGTAGAGCAAATAGCCTAATTAACAAAAGCCGAAATAACCTCGAGTAAGACGATCGATAGCAAAAGAGAGCTGATCTTGGCTTCCAAAGGTATCTTCAGCTCTGGAATCGAAATCCCTAATCACGGAAGAGAGCATAGAAGAGAGTCCCTTGGCCAGCACAGAGGAAGAATCGCTAGATTTGATCTCATCATCATCGCCAGCGGTTGTGGTGTTGGGTTGATCCGTATCATCCGCTGTCGTCGACGCATCTGCTTCGGCACCGGCACGGGCATCGGCACCGGCGTCGGCCGCGACATTCGAAGGCTCGGGGTCTGCGAGAATGACTACGCTCGCGTCCTCACTGGAATCGCAGTGGCGATTCTCTAGGGCTCCGTCCGACATTACTACTCAGGAGTTTCATCGGAAAATATAACAACAATTCAATTATATATGTGCTCGTAAATCGTAATCTTCTTAGAAAGTATTTGTTTTTTCTGAAATAATGCATGATCCTGAAATTGGAAAACGGAGATAAAAGCAGTGTAATAAAAATAAATAAAAATATACAGATAAATGTATAATCACATAGCGGACTGTTTGGCATTGTTTCTCGTGCTAATTTTTAGCTACTAATAATTTTAATAGAGTCAATTAGTCGGAAGTGCTATTTTTACTGATTGTTTTGTGTTAAGTCCATTGATTAGTTGACTATTTCATAAAATTTTAATTTTAAGTATTTTAATTATTTTAAATTTTTATACCCTCATTTTAAAACTGAATCAAAAGCTAAGAATATGCACACGCCTAACTATAGTTTTCATATTGCAGATAAGTTGATTCCATTTTCGAATTCTCTTTACATATCTTTGCATGTATTGTTGCAAATTTTAGGAAATTGATATCATCCAATACATGTCATTTTAAATTTGAATTTGTCTTTCACTTACTGTTCTCCATATTGTTCCAAGTAAACTTTTTTTGATGTCCAAGAGGTAAATCAAGTATGTATCAGTTCATCATCTTAATATGTACGAGTGCTCATCTCAGCATATTTTAATACAACAAAAACGAGACAATTCTCATTTTTGAAATACCAAAACGAGAATATTATTATTTACTAAAAACACACTCACAAGGTCATGTACCGAATAAAATGAGAAAATTCTCACTTTATTTATATTTTCTCATTTTGCTGCCATATCATTTGATCTCTCATTTTTACACTACTGATAATATTCACATATCTCACCCAAAAATAGTTATTTTATCATTTTCTATAAGTATTTGTGATTAATTGTGTAGGGCTCATAGGAGAACACCAATAAAATTAAAAATTCTCATGATCTGATTTTTTTTCTCATTTTATTGACAAAATAAATTCATGACATATTAGTATCAAATGACAAAATGAAAACTTTTTTTTGTTCTTATTTTGAAATGAGAATAAGTGTATTCACATTCTTTAAAAATTTCTCAACTTCTAAAATATCTCAATTCCTAAAATCCATCGTTCCATGGAATTTCTCATAAATCTATTATTTCTAAGAATTTCTCATTTTCTAAAATTACAAATTATTTCAAAATCTCTCATTCTTGAAATTCCTTCTTCTTATTCGAGAAAAAAGCAATGATAATTATTTCCGATTTGTCATTGTACATTTCATAAAAGTTCCTCAATCCCTAAAAAATGAGCATCCATTTTGTTTAGGTAATGACAATGCAACCATTGTATTTGCACACCCAAATCAAATGTATGTAAATTGCTCTTCTGCACAAAAGAATTAGATAATTTTTCTGCACGTATAATAAGGATAATATAACATAAATCATGCACAATTGATGTTTGGTTTGTGTATGATGAAAACTAAATGAGAAAGTGGACAACTTAGAACATTCATCTCTGAATATGACTTTCGAGATTAAAAATTTTAGATTGAAACTTAACTCTAAATTACTCATAAAAATGAGACGTGGTACTAAATCGTATTATAATCTTTTTCAAGTATTCATAATTTCTGTTATAAATTATAATTATTTTTTCTATTTTAACTATAATATAATATATTTATCAAATACTCATAACTTTTACTATAAGTTATAACTATTTTTTCTTCTATTTTAATTACAATATAATATATTTAATAAATATTTATAATTTCTACTACAAATTATAATTATTATTTTTTATTTCACCTATAATCTAGTAGAGAGAGAGTAGAAGATAATACCTAAATCCTCGATCAGGCCTTTTATCTGATTCTCAATCCAAGTGGCAAATACGCCATGCGCAGGCCGTTAAGGTCGTACCACTCTAACTACTTCTTAAAACTCGTGCTCCGTGCAAGATATGCACTAATTAGGTGGCTTCGTAAAACATTTGGACCTCTCTTAGGTCAATAAGATGACGCGATCGTTTCTTGAGATGAATGATCGAATTTTACCTATTAACTCTATTGCATTGACCAGAAAGATGGGCCATACTCATCACGG
>JAULJZ010122480.1:0-32340 GCA_032270985.1 Heliamphora pulchella
TAACGGTGACAAACGGATTTGGGGTTGACTGTAATAACATTTAAGCTGTAAGGGGTGTCAGTGTAATTTGTCCATCTGAATGGGGTTGACTGTATTTTACCGAAATCTCAGGGGAGGTCAGTGTAATTTACCTTAATTTTTATTTGGAATTGGATAAGGAATTCATTGTGAAATTTTATCTAATGGTTTATAATTAATAACTAATCGAGGTGTGCCTCTTTCTAATTTAATATTTTTATTAACATAAAAGGCCGCACACGACCATGAAAATTGACTTGGACGAATTAATTTTTTGTCTAATAAATCTTGAATTTTTTTTCACAATATTCTAATTGATTAGCATCCATTTGAGATGGTCTAACTTTAGTTGGTATAAAATTTTCATTAACATCAAGTTCATAAAGTAATTGAAAGATATGTTGTTTACGATGCCAAAAAGCATGAGAAATATTGGAATATAAATCATGTTCATAAAGATTTTTAATATATTCAATTTGTTGTTGAACTTCAAATTTGTAAATAATATATCTGTTTTTGTTTAAAGATTATATTTGTTTTTAATTCTTGAAGCGTATGAGGTTGAGGGGAAGATATAAATGGAAAGGTAATTTCTTGATCTTTTAATAATTTAGTAGAAATTCCATTATATGAAACATTATATAGGGTAATCATTGTAAGGAAAGGTGTTCCAAGAATCTTGTGTTGTGATAAATCTTGAACTAAAACAAATTCTATTTGGAGACATATACCTTAATTACAAATATAAGTATTTGATAATTTATAATTAATTTTCATGAAACTGCTATCAGCAGTGTGTAAACATTGTTTAATTTTTTAAAAATATTCTGTAGGAATTAATCATTCACGAATACAGTTTAAATCTGTATCAAAATCTACTAGTGCCATAGCATGAACTATAAAATCGTCTTGGATTGCTAAATGTATTTTTATATACCATTTTTTAAACATAATTTGATTTAAAGATGAAAAATTTGTTTTCATTAATTGTTAGATTTGGGTTAGGTTCAGGTTCTTAAATTATTATACCTTTATTTTTATTTTTTTTATTGTGAATAACATTCGTACTTTCAGCACTTGGTGTAGTATCAAAAGAGAAATGCAGAGGTTCTCTTCTTTTATTTTCTAAATTAGTAATTCTTTGTTGTAATTGTTTTATATCTTGTTTTAATTATTGATACATATCATGAATGGCAGGTGTTTGAGTTGGTTGTTTTTTTAATCTTTTTAACACATTTTTAAAATCAAATTTAAGAGGCATAAGTTGAACTAAATGTTGAATTCTATTATTAATTTGATCTATATAATTAAAAATATTTTTTTCTCATATCTGGGTCATTGATTTGATTAAGAGTATCTAGTATTTCTCATTCTGATTTAGATAATTCTTTTTATTGATAATCTATTCATATTTAAAATAGCTTGATAATAATCCTTTTATGTTTGATATTTCGTACAACATTCATCTTTGTCATTATTAGATTCACTTGATGAGACTATAATATCTTGATTTAATTCTTCTAATTCTAATGAGCAATTAGAATTGTCAGAATCATATTCAGATTAAATTTCTTCTTTATTATCACTTGGAGGATTAGAATTTAATAATAAATTACATAATTATTTCTTCAATTCTTCTGAACAATTTAATTTATTTATTTTTTGTTTCGTATAACATTTATTAACAAAATGACCTATTTTATCACATTTCCAACAAGATATATCTTTTTTTTACAGGTGGAAGCTTGATTTGTTGTTTTTTGATTTTTATTTTTCTTATATGTAGACTTTTGATATTTTGTTGTTGGTTTTTTATAGGACTTATATGGTCTATCATATTTTTAATATTTATATTTATATTTATATTCATATTTAGACTTATATTTACTATATTTATAAGATTTTTTTTTCTTAACCTTTTTATCTCCATATAAGGAAAATTTAATTGTATTATAACCAAATTAATAACAGAATTGATCAAACTCTGTTTTACCTATTTTTTTTTTCTCTCTTTAGTTGATTTTTTAATTTAATATCATTACATAAAACTAATCATTCAAAACATATTTCAGATATTAATTCACCATTAGTATATTGATGATAAGGAATAAAACCTTGATTTTTATTTCTTATTCTTGTTTTAATTTTTTCAGCAAATAAAGTTGAAAGTCTAGCTATAAAGCGTTTCTTCCAAAAATCTTGATTTGCATATGTTCTTTGATATAATTTCAATAGGAAAATATTTTTATACCATTTAAAATAAGTTAATGTTGGACATCTTAAATTTATTAATAATTATTTTTCTTGTTCGAGAACAATTTGAGTATTACCTACAAAATATTGAATCATAGCAGTAATTAAAATTGTTACAACATAACTGATTGGTAAATTATTTTCTGTAATTGGATTTCCTGCTTCATCTCTTTTGATTGTAGTTAATATTAATGTTCTTCAATGATATGTGAGATAATTATCCCACCATCCTTTAAGTTGGCCTGAAAAGCCAGCAATTAATAATTCTCCGACATTTGTATCATTATTTGTAGGATTTTGTGCAATGGCTGCTGTAGCTGTCATCATCATATGTTGACCCATTTGGATTATCTGATAATGAGATTTACCATCTAAATTCCATTCTATTAAATTTGAGCCATTAAATATATAGGGCATATCTGAGGGTTTTTCTTCATATTGTAAATCTATTGGTGTTGGTCTTGAATAATAATTACGAGTCATTAATTTTGGACGTATTGAAGTTTCTTGAACTCGTGTAGGTTGATTTTGAAAGTGATCATATAATTATTGTAATTCTTCATCTTCTTGTAACATATTTATAGATTTAGATTATTCTTTTTTATCTTGTTGAGATGAGTCTGGTTTAGAAGTTGTTTGATTTTTCTATTGGTGTTGTTGATATAATTTTTGAATAAATTATTGTGATGGTTCTTTTAAATGAAATTTAAGTTTAACAAAATGATGTATACAAAGAGAATTTATCTTATTAGTAGGTGGCGTGTTGGTAGAGATTGTAAAGGCTTGCATATGAAGATCTTTTATTATATTTTGAATGAGGTTAAATGATAATCAATATAAGGTAAAATATTTTCATTTCTACTAGCTTGTTCTCCCAGGATTTAGAGATGAGCATTAATTTAATTTAATTGATTAGGAATATGTTGATTAGATTGAGTGAAAGGTTTAGTTTTGACACCTAATGCAATATCGATAGTTTTACTAGGTGGATAAACAGACTAATATTCACCATCTGATGTTGACCATTTTTTCTCAAATGTATTAATAGATTGAGATAGTATTTTTTCTCAAATGTATTAATAGATTGAGATAGTAAGTCCTCTGAAATTTTAATATGATGTTTCAGGCAATAAATATTATAATACCAAAGAATGAAATGAATATTAATTTTAGATTCTTGCAAGAATTCTATATATTCATATTTAATTATTTTCTCTTCATCAAGAGAATGAATGAAAATAAAATATTTATTGTAATATTTTAAATATTTGTTATTAATCTCTTTTACGTTGATTACATATGGAACATGTGGATTAGGTGATACTGGAGTGGGAGTAGTTGGAATCATAGTTGCAGTTAGTACATTGATATTTAAGGTGGTTAATTTATATCTAATTCCTCATCTAGATTCTGGTTAAAATTATTTCTATAAATTGGTTGAGAAATTTGATCTTGAACTTGTATACCAGATAAAGAATAATTTCTAAAAGATTGATTGGATCTATTTAATGATTGAACTGATGTATAATATTATTGTGATCTTAATAATTGTGATCTTAATAATTGTGGTAGTGTGTCAAATCTTTGTATTTCAGATTTTTGTATGGATTCTAATCTTCGAGGAGGAAATTAAAGTAATACAGATCCATCAAGAAACTCAACAATGAAATCTAAATTTGTTTTTGTTTGAGTTATTTGTAGGGGCATAATATGTGACATGTGCTAACTATTATTATCTTGTTTATCAGCTTCTTTGATTTCATGTCATTTAATCACTTTTGGTGTAATTACTTGTGAATTACTAAGATTAGATTGAAATATTATTGTTGATCCTTGTGGATTTGTAATACCTTTAAACATTGGAGCTGGCGTTGTCATAGTTTTTAAATAAACTCTATAAGTTAATTGTGTACCTTCTTCCAATATTGTGTAAGTTTTCTTTAATATCAATATTATTATGTGCGTTTGTTATCTTTTATCACTTTGATTACTTTGATATATGATCTGTGTGATATCCTGATCCGTTTTTTTTTTTGACTTTTTTTGACGCGCGTTTAGCGTTTTTGATTTAGCATATTTAAATACTTTTTGATGTATGATCAGGGTTAAATATGTATGCGGGATAGGTTCCCAGGGCCGTAAGATGTTACAGTTCGAATTTTGAAAAATTTCAAAAAAAGATATTTTGAAGGCCTATAAATCTCTGGCATTAGATATTTTCAAAACTTAGTTTTCTTTTTCTCTCTGTCTTCTCTCTAAGTTCTTAGGAGTCCATTGCTCAATTTTCAACAATCCAACAACGGATCATTGCTATTGGCACGGTGGGCTACGCATTCATCGAGACAGAATTCTATTTCGGCGAGACTCAGTTTTGCACGTGGTTCGAGGTATTGGGTTTTTAACTCACCGAGATAGGATTTTAGATCCTATTGCTATATAAGGGTGCTACGTGTAATCGTATGTGTTTTTAATTGTTAGATTGCTGTATATCTGAATTTATTTTAAAGTTGGATTTTTGAGTATAAAACCATTTTTCATCGATTTTGGTGGATGGAATCGGGTGTCGGATGTTTCTTTCGAGGTCTTGGTGTTAGGCCTAAGAGTGTGTATGTTTGAGAGTGTCGGATGGGTGTTTTGGGGCTTCGAATCGGTGTTTGAAGGTTGAAACCCATAGCTCGAAACTAGTTTTCGCTTGAGTTCAGTTGACTGGACCATGGGGTTAGTTGACTAGATCATAGTTTCTTGGGTTCAGTCGACTGAACCCATGGGGTCAGTCAACTGAACTGTGTGTTTGGCGTTTTGGAGCTTTTCCAGTCTGTTTTTCAGTCGACTAGGGGTTGGGTCTAGTCGACTGAAGTTCTGGGCTGTGTGTTGGTGGTTTTGTGGTTGGGTTTTGTTTTCCAAAGGGGTTCTAATGGTCCTCGATTGGTTGATATATGGGATTAGTCGTCGAAACACTATGGGTATCGTGTTGTGATCTCGGGTGTTGTGTAGGTGTCGTCCTCTATGGTGGCATGCATGACTAAATGCAGGTTGTCGGGGCACAGTTGTGTACGTGCTGGTTATGTGCGGAACGTGTGGGTTCATAGTTCGGTTTAAAGGTGGGTTCGGCAAGAACCGTTATGTGGGAGGTTCAGGTGTTGGCCTCTGGGTTAGGTGTTGGTTGTCCCGGTGTGTGGACGGGTCCGGGTGTGTAAACGGGTCCCAGTGTGTGGACGGGTTGTTCGAGTGATGTTTTGATGGGTGGCGCCGTGATGTATTGCTATACATGCTTATGTGCATTTGTAATCGTTAATTTATGTACGGATTGTGTAAGTGAATTACATATTTTGATATCGTTATATGTACCGCAACTGCATACTTTAAAATTCAGAAGTTTTATAGACATAATTATGTGGAATATGAGGAACGAATAAATGTGATGCATGTTGTATGAGTTGTAAGTGTTGTGTGAGTCGTGTGTGTAGCATGTGACGTGATTTGTGTAACGTAGTGATAGGACGTAATTTTATGCATTAAAACCCTGATTTAGTATGCATGTTTTGATGTGGTCTTATCCCGTGATATGCGATCTTCTCCCGTGGTATGCGGTTTTATCCCATGGTTTAGGCATGCGTTGGTATGCTTGTTGATATGTAGATTTGTATCTATTTTGCATATGTGGGGAGAATATTGGTCCTTCGATGAAAGTTCGTAAAGATATGTATATGAGGGGCAGATAATGGTCCCACGATGAAAGTTTGTGAAGATATTTGTTGGCTCTGGTCAACGAGGCTAGTTAGGGCGGATAATGGTCCTACGGTGAAAGTCTGTGAAGATATGTGATGAGGACGGATAATGGTCCTACGGTAAAAATTCGTGAAGATGTGTGTGTTGCACGGGTTATGTGCGTTGTACAGTTTGGGGCTATGGTCTTTCGGTAAAAGTCCAAGAAGATACATGGATTGCATGAACTGCATTGTGGAACGGATAAACCAATTTTCAAATTATTTTTAAGAGTCGTGTGAATCGCGATCTAAAAATTGTTTTCAAGGCTCCTGTGAGTGAGTCAAAAGATGATCTAAAACTGCACCTCACTTTCCTAGCATGTTTAGCTTATACTGCATGCTTGTCTAGTTTTTGCTGAGCTTCGGCTTACGGTGTGGAATTTGATTTTCTTTAGGTACCGATCACGTAGGTTGATCTGGAGGTGCCGGAGAGATGAAAGAGCTGTTGGCTTTCTTTTGTTCTTTCTGTTACATGTATGTTGTAACATATTTTTTGGCGTTGGAGCTGTGTAATGTATGCTGTTTAGCAATTATACATAATGCGTATGTGATTTAATTTGATAATGTATTCTCGGGTTGGTTGTTTGCGGGTGTTTCACGTGACCCGCAGTTTGGGGCGTGATGGATTGGTATTAGAGTTCTGGGTTAGAATACCTAAGAGTCATGGAAAGAGGTTGCATTACTATGTGAGGTTGATTGCATGTACTTGATTGCATGTGTTTAGACGCTTTGATAACATGAACGGGTCAGCATGTTAGATATGTGAATGATGTGTTTATGTGAGCATGGGGGTTGAATCTTAGGAGTGATAGTCCTGCCTTTGGGCGTTTGAATTAATAAACTTGGGAGTCTAGTTGAAACGCGTTTAGCTGACATGATTTTTAGCAGAAAATCTGAGTAGGTTATCCAGATAGACGTGTCATTGTTGTTGATTCTCCTCGGTATGTGGAGTTTTGCTTAGCATGAACCTATGTGCTTATGTGTTAGCATGTTCACGCGGTTCATGCTATGTGCTGCATCTCATGTTCTGTCTTTTTTATATAGACGTGATGTCTGTGAGACTAGGGCGAGGCTGTGGTCGAGGCTGTGGCCGTGGTGTTAGCCAACGAGATGTTCCTATCCTTGATGCTCGGGATGCAAATGCTCCCCTAGGACTGATGGATGCAATGGAGTTGTTGCGTGTGCGGGTGGATTCTATCTAGCTGTTGGTTAGAGGTGAGATCGTTAGGGAGAGAGAGGGAGTACCTGAGGCGAGGGATACAGTAGCGATGCGGGAGTTTAAGAGCATGGAGCTGCCTACTTTTGCTGGAGATCCTAATCCTATTGTGGCGACAGAGTGGCTAGAGTTGGTGACTCGAATCCTAGACACGTTGCAGATTATGGAGGATGAGTTGCAGGTTTCCTTCGCCGCCTTTCAGTTGAGAGGTAATGCTCACTCATGGTGGAGATATGCCAGGACCACAGTGGTGGTCACATGGGCAGCCTTTGCAGGAGTGTTTCTGGAGAAATACTTCATCACTTCAAAGAGAGACATGTACAGGGAGGAGTTCTACACTCTTACCTTGGGGCCATAGACGTCATGCAGTACGATGCCAGGTTTACGAGCTTGTCCCGATTTGCAGCAGAGTTGGTGAGCACAGACGAGCTACGATCTATGAGGTTTGAGCGGGGCTTGAGGTCGGCGATCAGGGAGCGTGTGGTTGCATTGGGGATCCGGGTGTTCACAGAGCTGGTGGAGGTAGCAGCGAGGGTGGAGAACACTATGACTGAGATTTGAGCTTCCAGGGAAGCCAGGACATCACAGGGTGGGACCGAGGCATAGATTGGTGGGCATTCTAGCAAGGGGCAGAGGTCCTCTTGTCCTAGCTTTCACCCATCTGGGTTACCACAGCAGTTCTCTGCACCAGTACCATCAGTGGCTTCATCAGGAAGGCCAGAGCAGAGGGAGGTCAGATGTTACCGATATGGACCGCCAGGGCATCTTGTATCAGATTGTCCACAGCCGAGGTAATACCCGGATTCGCAGTTGAGGCAGTCTCAGAGTCCCATACCGGATCAGTCATAGGGGAGAGGGCCGCCTACTTATTTTGGATGTGGTCAGACGGGACATATTCAGAGGAACTATTCCCAGAGAGAGGGTGCGCCGAGTACAGTGGGCACACCAGAGGGTTCGTATGCGCAAGAGCCACAATAATATCCTGCGGTTCAGACTTTTTGGATGGCAGGTGGGAGTACATTAGTTCAGTCAGTACGGCAACTAACAGCGCCGAGTTATGGCGGATAAGGCAGAGCGACGTTACCCGGAGCGTATGCACTTATAGCTCTTAGTTCTTCTAGGGCGCCAGTTATGCCAGATGATGCAGATGTGCCTTCAGCGAGCAGAGGTACTTTCTGAGTTTGCAGGTTTTAGGCTAGCTCCTTTCTTGCTTCTATTTGGGTGTTGGTGATGGATTCTGTGGGTGGTGTGCTGTGTTGAGGCAGCGACTGGTGAGGATGTGAGGTTGGGGTGAGTTGTAGATCTCAAGTCTTTGAGACGGTTGGCCATTGTTTAGGATGCCTAACCTTATTTGACTGTATCCTAGGAATGGTTTGGCTGACCATCTCGTATGCCAGTGTCAATTGCGATCGACGGTTTGTTGTTTTGACCTTGAGTTGAATTTTGCGGATGAAATTTCCTTAAGGGAGTAGAGTTGTGAGACCTTGACCCATTTTTTTCAGCTTCTTTTGATGCGCGTTTAGCATTTTTGTTTTAGCATGTTTAAATATTTTTTGATACATGATCGAGGTTAGATATGCATGCCGGGAAGGTTCATGAAGCTGTGAAATGTTATGGTGCGAATTTTGAAAAAATTTTAAAAAAATATATTTTGGAAGATTATAAATATCTGGGGTTAGATATTTTCAAAAGATATTTTCAAAATCTTTTCAGTAAGTTTTTTTTTCTCTCTGCCTTCTCTTTAGGTTCTCGGGAGCTCGGGGCTCAGTTTTCAACGATCTAAGAGCGGATCCTTGCTATTGGCATGGTGGGCTACATGTTCATCCGGACAGAATTCTATTCCGACGAGGCTCAATTTTGCACATAATTCGAGACGTTGAGTTTTTAACTCACCGAGATAGGATTTTAGACCCTACTGCTATATAAAGGTGCTACGTGTAATCGTGTGTGTTTTTAACGGTTACATTCCTGTAGATCTGAATTTGTTTCAAAGTTGGGTTTTGGGGTATAAAACTATTTTTTGTCGATTTTGGTGGATGGAATCAGGTGTTGGATGTTTCTTTTGAGATCTTGGTGTTAGGCCTGGGCGTGTGTATGTCCGAGGGTGTCGGATGGGTGTTTTAAGGCTTCGAATTGGGGTTTGGAGGTTGAAACCCGTTGCTCGAAACCAGTTTCTGCTTGAGTTCAGTCGATTGGATCATGGGGTCAGTTGATTGGATCACAGTTTCTTGGTTTCAGTCGACTGAACCCATGGGGTCAGTCGACTGAACTGTGTGTTTAGCGTTTTGGAGCTTTTCCAGTTTGTTTTTCAGTCGACTGGGGGTTGGGTCCAGTCGACTGAAGTTCTGGGCTGTGTGTTGGTGGTTTTGTGGTTGGGTTTTGTTTTCGAAAGGGGTTCCAATGGTCCTCGGTTGATTGATATATGGGATTAGTCGCTAAAACACTATGGGCATCATGTTGTGATCTCGGGTGTTGTGTAGGTGTCGTCCTTGGGGGTGGCATGCATGGTTAGATGAAGGTTGTCGGGGCACGGTTGTGTGCGTGTCGGTTATGTGCGGAACGTGTGGGTCCATGGTTCGGTTTAAAGGTGGGTTCGGCAAGAATCGTTCTGTGGGAGTTTCAGGTGTTGGCCTCCGGGTTAGGTGTTGGTTATGCCGGTGTGTGAACGGGTTCGGGTGTGTGGATGGGTCCCGGTGTGTGGACGGGTTGTTCGGGTGATGTTTTGACGAGTGGTGTCGTGATGTATTGCTATACATGGTTATGTGTATTTATAACTGTTTATTTGTGTACGGATTAAGTAAGTGGATTACATATTTTGGTATCATTACGTGTACCGTGATTGCATGCTTTAAAACTCAAAAGTTTTATTGGCATGGTTATGTAGAATATGAGGAATGGATGCATGTGATGCATATTGCATGAATTGTAAGTTTTATGTGAGTCGTGTGTGTAGCATGTGACGTGGTTTGTGTAACGTAGTGATAGTACGTGGCTTTATGCATTTAAATCCTGGTTTAGTATGCGTGTTTTGATGCGGTCTTATCCCGTGGTATGCGATTTTATCCCGTAATTTAAGAATGTGTAGGGATGCCTATTGGTACGTAGATTTGTATCTGTTTTGCATATGTGGGACGGATATTGGTCCCTTGGTAAAAAGTTCGTAAACATATGCATATGAGGGGCGGATAATGGTCCCATGCTGAAAATCCGTGAAGATATTTGTTAGCTCTGGTCTACAAGGCTAGTTAGGGCAGATGATGGTCCTACGGTGAAAGTTCGTGAAGATATGTGATGAGGGCGGATAATGATCCTATGGTGAAAGTTCGTGAAGATGTGTGTGTTGCACGGGTTGCGTGCGTTGTGTGTGTTGCACGGGTTGTGTGCGCTGCATAGTTGGGGGTTGTGGTCCTTCGGTAAAAGTTTGAAAAGATACATGGATTACATGAACTACATTGTGGGACGGATAGACCAATTTTCAAATTATTTTTAAGAGTCGTGTGAATCGCGATCTAAAAATCATTTTTAAACTGTTTTCAAGACTCCTGTGAGTGAGTCAAAAGATGGTTTATATCATCGCTTTCCTGTTTGCATGTGAAAATTGTTTAATGGCTTGAAAGAGAGTCTAAAACTGTATCTTGTTTTTCTAGCATATTTAGCTTATACTGCATGCTAGTCTAGTTTCTACTGAGTTTTAGCTCACAGTGTGGGATTTGATTTTTTTCAGATACCGGTCACGCAGGTTGATCTGGAGGTACCAGAGAGGTGGAAGAGCTGTAGTCTTCGTTTTGTTCTTTCTGTTACATGTATGTTGTAATATGTTTTTCGGCGTTGGAGTCATGTAATGTATGGCGTTTGGCGATTATATACAATGCATGCGTGGTTTAATTTGAGAGTGTATTCTCGGGTTGGTTGTTTGTGGGTATTTCACGTGACCCGGAGTTTGGGGCGTGACAATCTGATTACTGATCTGATTAACATAATCTAAAAAATATATATGGGCCTGGTAATGGTATTAGAGCTATGCTGTGTGTTTTAAAAGTGCAGTAATATCTCGTCGTATTTCGTGAAACTAAAAAATGCAAGATATCGAAGCAGAGGGTTTGTAAGTCTCCATTTTCGTCGGTAAAGCCGAGGATACACATTTATATTAACTGATACCATTATATTATTAATTTACATATAATGGCTAAGATTATCAGATCATTCTCAAATATGCTCTCTGGTGAAAGTTTTTCAAGATCACCACAAATAGTTAATCAAAGTGAAATTGTTGTTGAAAATATGTAAAAGATTTTAACTAATTGGTTTATGCCTAAAAAGAATATTAATGAACTTTATGATAAAAAATTTAAATTAAAACAAACTTATAAAATAAAAACTGTTGTACAAATTTACCAGTTACAAATCAATATCAAATCTTTCAATTATTAGATCCAAATCTTATTAAAAAATTTCAACAAAAAGAATTTAATTTTTTTACATTTAGGTCTTGTACAAATAGGTATAAAACCCATGACACGTTTAAATTTAAATAAATCTATTATTTGTTCTTTAATATATTTAAGATATAATTCATATTCTGGTACATTATTAAGAACCATTAAGACCAGTTTAGTGCATGGTCCCGTTTATTTTGAATGTTTTCTTAATTTTGAGGTCTCACTCCATGATCCTACAATATTAAAAATATTAACATTATAAATTTAAACGAAAAGATATAATATGGATGCTTTATTCTTAAATAACTTATAGAGTTTATAACTTTATAAGTTTATTCGTTAGTTAGTTAGTTAGTGTAATATTAGTTTATCGGTTTATTAGTAGTTTATTAGTTTATAAGTTTATAGTTTATAAATTTTTAAATTTTTAGTTTATTATTTATTATAAGTTTATTAGTTGATTAGTTTATAAGTTTATAGTTTATTATTAGTTATTAGTTTATCATATAAGTTTATTAGTTTATTAGTTTATCAGTTTATAAATTTATTAGAAGTTTATTAATTTATTATAAATTAATAGTTTATTAGTTTATAAGTTTATAGTTTATTATAAGTTTAAAGTTTACTTATTATATATTAATATTAGTTTATAATTTACTTATTATATATTAATATTCGGACCAAACGAGCCGAGCTGTGGACCGAACCGGCCCACGGGCTTAGGAGGGTGGCCTGGCCCACAAGTATACTCCTCGGGTTCGGGCTTTTTCGGGTCGGGGCGGACCCGCATAGTAATAGGCTTCAAGCAAGCCTCGGTCCACCCACGGGTCACGGGCTAAATTTACACCCGAACATGTCTTCGTTTATCCAATCCGGTTCATTTTTCCAAACAAATCCGGGTTCGGATCCATTGTTGTCCCGTGTAAATCGAGTTTGAAAGTGGCCCGGTTTGGACTAAATTTTCATTTTTTTCATTTTTTTGTCTTTCTTTAATTTTTTAAGATTTGCTTATTTTTATTTTTTCTAAACTTTTTTGATCTTTTAACTTAAAAAAAAATTATAATCGCCTTGCTAAAATGAATGAAAAAAAACAAAAATAAAAAATTAATCGAATGATTAAAAAAATTACTAAAAAAATAAGTAATATAAAATTTGATTTATTGCCATATTTTTATTTTTACTGAACTTTTTTTTATATTTTGATAAAAAAAATTTATTTCCTGACTCGTCTTAATGAGAGTAGTTAAAAATATAATCATTTAACTAAATAATAAAAAATTCACTAAAAAATGAACAAAATAAAATAACTAAATAAGCAATTATCTCAAACAAGACTATATTTGTTTTACCAAGGATTATATGTTGTTTGTTTTTGTGGCATTGGTAAAATCAGCTATGAACTCATAATTTTGGTCCGGCTCGGCCGTGCTTCTGGTGGACCAAGCCTAGTCCAAGTTCGCAGCAAATCTTTGGAACGGGCCAGGCTGGAATTTTTGTTTAGGAGTTGACCCAGGCGTTAAAGTTATTGGACTCGGGCCTCAAGCTTGGGCCTCGAGCCGAGCCAGATAGGATTTTTTTTGCTTAATATTTTTATTATTAGTTATAAATTTATAGTTTATGATATTATTTATTACTTATTAGTTTATTATTTACTTATTATTATGATGCTATATTTTATTAGTATTAGATTTTATTAGTTTATAAGTTTATGTATAATTAATTTATTAGTTTATTTAAAAGTTTATTAGTTTTTATAATTTATAGTATACTATTAGTAATTAAGTTATTAACTTATTAGTTTATTACTTTATTATATAAGTTTATATTTTATATTTTATTTGTTTTTAAGTTTACTAGTTAATTATTTATTATAAGTTTATAACTTATTAGTTTATTTGTTCATTAGTTTACTATAAATTTATTATTAATTTATAAATTTATAGTTTATATTATTATAAATTTATTAATTTATTATAACTTACAAGTTTAATAATTAAATGTAATAAGTTTGAACAAAACCATTAGAGGGCAAAATGGCAGGCTATGGACCTGGCGGGCCGTCGGGCCGGGTCTCGAGCCTCGGGCTGGGCTTGGGCCTTGGATGGCCCAGCTCGATCAGCACAATGCCAGGCTACGGGCCAAAATTACACCCCTATATGAACTGTTAATCTATTAGTTTATTTATCCGAGCATAGCACGGGTTTTTAAAATTTTTAGTTTATAACTTATCTTCTATATCTTCTATACTATTGTAAAAGAAATTCAAATATTTAGCTTTTTGAAGCCAACTAAATATTTGGTTTTACAAATATACCTCTATAGTAATTTTAATTTTAAATTTTAAATATAGTTTTATAACTCTTCTCTCTCTCTTCTCCTTTTCAAACAGAAATCGAAAACTATCGCGCACCATTTCTCTCATGTAATTGTAGGTAAAAGCGGAAAAAATAAGACAAATTTTAGTGTATTAATACATTATTTTTATATTTTTAAAATTTCACATGTATCGCGTGTGCCTAGACATCTAGTACAATAATATGATCACTTTAATAAAATACAAAAAAAAAATTAAAGATGTGTAAAAAAAATAGAACAAACCAAATGAAAATTGAAAGAGAAACGACAAAAAAATTGCAAAAAAATTGAAATCAAGTTTTTAGCACATTCTAACTAAGAGCTCTAATGGAATCAACAAATCAAATTTGCCATTTTTACTTTAACATGTTTATTCCTTTACTAAAAAATATATATATTTTTAAAAAGAAAGAGTCAAAATCAACATTATTCTTATATTAAACAATAAGATAAACTCTATATTATCTTTTTTATTTTTCTTTTTATTTTTATTTTTCTTTCTTTGTTGTCTTTCCCTGTATTGTTTTCCCCAACGCGTTGGTGATGGGTACAAATTAATTATAAACTTTTTTTTTCCTTTGTTGGAAAAGACGAAAGGGAAAGGGGGAAAGAAAAAAAAAAGCCTCCAAATAGAGTAATCATTGGTAGTAAAAAGGGGCATAGACAGCTCGTCCTCCATTCAGTTTCTCAGTCACAAGATGATATGGGATCCTATATTTGATTTTAAGTCATCTTGTGGTTGAGAAGGGCATGGAATACCTGTTGTTTATGCCCCTTTCTACCGTTAATAATTTTTTTCTCCAAATGAGATGATAAACCAAAAAAAAAAACTTTCTTGGTCATTTGGCTTTGCTAGAGAACATCGGATTTGATTCGATGGGTGTCACAACTGGGGATGGCAATCGGGTGGAGCGAGGTCGGAGATGAGTTTTTTTATTCCCGTCCTCTATTTGATCAAGATGAAAATGGAAAAAAATATTGGGAGAAAATTAGATGTAAGAATATAGAAGAAAAACTAGAGATAAATATAATACTTTAATGTTTTAGACTTTTTATATTTTAAAAAAATATATTATATATATGTATTTATATTTAAAAAATATTTACTTTATGTAATCGAGAGTTGAGCGGGGGAAAAGGGCGGAGGGAAAATACCGTCCCCACCTCATTCGTTATCGAGGGCAAGAAAATTTTGTACATAATGAGACGGGACTGTGTAGGGGCGAGGCAGTGCGGAGAAAATTACCATCATTAGTCACAACTTCAAACTTTCGTCAAGTTTAATTTGAAACTTTTTAGAGATAGTAAATGAGAGAAAAAAAGTAAAATTTGTAATAATCTAAAAAATAAAGGCAATATCATCACTATCCATTATGTTGGATTTGTGACTCAAATTTTTCAAGGAAACTAGAAGTTGGAGCTAATTGGTGCTTGTGTAGCGCTCGCGGGGTGCTTGAGCGCTTAAAGAACAAAATGGGGCATTAGTTGTTGGATGCAGAACTGTCAAGAACATTATTTTTGCAAACGATTTTCGGTAAAAAATTAATTGAACGAGCAAACACCGAAACGGGCTCCAAATAAAGTTTTTAATGTCGAACGATCAAAATTAAAATTCGTACAATCACAGTTAATTTAGAAGAATATCTTTTTACCAGTCGAATCTTCAACTACGATTTTATTTTTGAGTTAAAGCTCTCGTCAGATCTTCAATTGTATTCCTTTATGCGATTCTCGGATATAGTGTAGACTATATTCCTCCTAGAACTCGCACTGGCAGAACCTGGACAGTTTTAGTTTTGAAGACAAGTTATGAAACTGGTTCAGCCTACCCGCATATTTATAGGGTTACAGTAGGGACCTATGAAGTAATTATGAGCAGGACTTCTAGTAGAACACAGACACCCATCAACGGTTTTCGCAATTAAACAAATCTCATAGGGGTATCAGTTATTATGAAAATCTTGCAGCGATTTCTACAATTTCCATAAAACATTGAATTACAGTTCACACTATTAAAGAACTATAATTGCACTCTGACTCATAATCTCAAGACCTTCTTGCATTGAGCTCGTATTATTAAATGCTTAACATTTCTTCCCACGTTAAGATTCTCGATATCCACGAATTAAATTAAATTACTAACAATTTAATTTAATCGGCATCTTGTAGTTCCTTAAACCCTTTCGCTTAACTTATTTAACCATCGGATAATCAAATCCACCTACAGGGTTTGGCCCGATCAAAACTTATAAGCTTACTTAAGGGAGTATCATCAATCCCAACCATTCGGGATGTGAATTTCGTCAATAATTAATATTCAACATATTAATAATACCGGTATTAAACGGGACACTGAGGCAATCAATCATTGCACTTTCTAGTGTCCCGTTTAATACACAAAGTCTATTACCACAGAGAGTCGGAACAATAGACGGTGCTATTATCTGTTTCTCGTAATCAAGACAGGCCTACTAAAATTCTGTGCTACAGTCGTACCGATGGTATGTCCAGTTCCATCTAAACTGTGAACATAAAATTTATATTTTACAAGAACCTAAAATTTGATCTTCTGTGTGTAAGTTATACTCTATACACCAAATTAAATACTATATAGAATGAAAGACATCCATGCATATCATTAAGAAAATGACATACATACATTGCTCATAAAAATTCTCATAAAATAAAAAATTAATTTTATTAAAATAATACTAAAAACATTGTTTTCAGTATACCAACCTTAACATTTTTCCACTTATACTCAAAATTATGCTGTCATATATCTGACTCCCATGCACTCTACACGACTATCAAAAGTTTTAGCCGGTAAGCTCTTTGTAAAAGAATTTACAAGGTTGTCTCCTGATACAATCTTGGTCACAGTAACATCACCTCTCTATACAATTTTTCGTATAAGGTAATATTTACGTTCAATGTGCTTTTCTTACTTATAGACCATTGACTCTTTCGAGTTTGTAATTGCTCCACTATAGTTATAATAAAGTGTAATAGCCGACTGAACTGAATGGACTACTTCTAGATCCAATAGGCAGTTCCTGCCATGCCCCAAAATTCAGGATCGCGTGAAAAATCAACCAAGCTACTAGTTTGTAAAAAAAAGATAGAATTTTATTGATAAAACAATCATCCAAAAATAATACAACTTTTGGAATTTAAAAGGACACCTAAGGTTTACCCTCAGTGCAACATGCATACCTGTCTATACATGTATAATATATAGCCTCAAGATTTACAAAACACGCATTTAGAAACAGGCAATACAGATATAAAAACATATTTCTATAACAAAAAAAAATTATACAACAGTCTTTCTGCCACCACGGGCACATTTAGATCAACTCCACGTGATCATCAACACTTGAAAAAAGTTTTTAATAAATTCTACAACGTGAGCCGAAACCCAATATCATCAACACTTGAAAAAAGTTTTTAATAAACTCTACAACGTGAGCCGATAAAAATTTTTTTAATAAATTCTACAACGTGAGCCGAAACCCAATATCATCAACACTTGAAAAAAGTTTTTAATAAATTCTACAACGTGAGCCGAAACTCAATAGAAACAAACTATGATGCAATAAAGCAAAATATGCAATCACATAGCATAAAGTTAACTCAAAATGGTTTTACTTAAGAAAATCCCAAGTTTATCAACGCGTACACACACACGTATACACACATATTGCCATCACATCTATGTGATTTTACCAACTTGTGGTTTTAAAACACAGGCACTGATGTCGAACGGGCATATAGACCCCGTCACGTTACTACCACTTGGCCACATGAGGCCCGTGAAGTAACTGGACGCCCTATACTTCTGACACGACCTGCGTCCTTTTCCAGTTCACTAGCCGACGAGCAGAGAAACACATTCTGTGCAGCTTTTTAGTCTTTTATCGAGGAGCAACTCGTGCCCAAATTTACTCGATCCGTAGATCTCAACGCGATCCTTTTTGATTATCACATCAAAATCCAAATACACACACGTGAGTCCAACCCAACAAGGTTCCTCTCACCAAACCCATAACACCGTGAGTCCAACCCCAAAGGTTCCTTTAACCAAACCCATAACACCTCGAGTCCTACCCCAAATGTTCCTCTTGCCAAATCAATAACATCTCATAACCTGTAATAAACCAAAGAAAGCATAAAAATATACTTTTTACAGGAATAAACATGGTTTAAAACATATAGTATGATATGTAAGCATCTTTAACCAGTAAAAAAGCATAAAATTGCACATAGCACCCTCTGAAGACAACATAGTCTAGGATCCTACCTCGATAAGTCAAAACTCGAAGGCTCAAAAATCAAATCTCGTCAGAATGAGAATCTGTCCAGTTGGAAGCAAAGCCTACGGCGTGAATAGTAAGGATCCACAAGCGCGTGGTAAAAAATTAGGCCCGGGCATAGCAAAAATATAGAGAGAAGGTAGAGAGTTTGGAAGAAAACAAGTTTTTGAAATGAAAACAGGCACTGGAATATATATAAGCCCCGAAAAATAGTGCATCCAGACGACTGAATTGCCCAATTCAGTCGACTGAAGAAGTTCTAGATCTCAAAAACTCCTCCACCGCCCCACCTCAGTCGATTGGAGAACCTAACTACGATTCTCAGGGTCATGCAATTTAGTTGTCATTTCTAAATACGCCACACGTATACTTTGAGAAAAGCAAAGCAAAAAGCATGGGAGTGAGCATTAAAACGAACAAATAAAGACCTAAGGAATATGCAACAAAGTTTTCGTTTCTAACATGCAATAAACAGGCTATACTGAACAAAATAGAAATTATTAAAACACTGTTTCGAGCTACTGGATGTACACAGAAACTCACGGCTATCACAATAAATGTTGCGATCGTGACATAAATAGGGTTACCGCGAGAAACATAATAAAAGTATCTACCGCCGTCATATATAAATGTTGCAGCTACAATTGTTAGGAGATCCAAAAACGGCATATGCATTGCATAAGGCTTGAAACATGCTCAAATGGATAGGATATGCAAGACAAAGACCATAACATATTGGTTTTAGGCTAGATCTACCACTCTTTATCCTCTATGCAAGTAATAACTCTAAACGGAATATATAGGATGTCAAAAATGAATGCCAGAGAACTTAAAACAAATTTACACGCTACTGATGTCTTAAACACTACACAGCCGTAACAAAAGAGATGACGGTCGTGGTAAAAATTAAGGAAAAAATGACATCCGTAACATTTGCATATGCTCAAAAGTACGCAAATATGAGGGTATACGGAATGGTGACCATGACCCACTAGATCTGGGCCAGTACATGCCGCTACCTTTATGGAAGTGAAAAGGACAACTGCGATTTTCAAAAGTCACAACCTAGATAAAAAGAAACGACCGTGATAAATAAAGCCATGACTAAAATTAGGATTTTGAAAAAGGTCACGGCTTGGAAAGTAAGGACACGGCCTGTTCTAGGGTTTTCAAAAAGGTAGCGGTTGTGAGGATTGGAATGTCACAGCCTGAAGAATTATTTAGAATTTTGTGGTTTTGCGCCATATTTGTGATCTTTGCTTTCTTGGGAGCATCTTTGGGCATGATTTTCATTTTTTCGTCATTGAGGCGCATTAGAGATGGGTGCCTAAGATTCGGCTTGGTCAGATAGGGGTGTCTACAGTTGTTTCTCTTTGACAAAGCTTGCAGCAACTCGTGGTGCAAGTAAATGTCAAAACTCTAGAGACAAACCGATTGAATAAGCCGTCAATTTTAAGCACAAACAAAACATGCAGAAAAAGCGTGGTCGAATCTGAATTTCCATCGTGCTTCCTGCGTACCCCATTGTAAGGGATCAGACCGGCTGTAGTTCATGGGGCAATGCATATGGTGCAAACAGGCTAATCATGATGCATGGCAGGTACAAAACGTGGTGCAAGTACTAGGTATGATGCAAAATATGGAAACTTCAAAGGGTCGAGTCAGGACCTGAAGAAGTAACCAAAATTCAAACCCTTTTAAGAACTCCACTTAGAGGTGCCTGGAAAGTAGGGCTTAAGGTGTTTAGAACATTGGAGCCTGACAAACCTAAGAAACATCTCACAAACTTAGGACCTAGACAGTGTCTCGCAAATAACTAAGCATACCAAGCTCACAAGAGCTTAGAAAAAGAGGAATGCCTAGTTCTCTAGGGCTTGGGAAAAAGGTATGTCTAGTCTTCTAGGGCTTAAAAGAGGTATGCCTTGTCATCTAGGGCTTAAAAGAGGTATGCCTAGTCTTTTTGGACTTCAATGAGACTAATGTGGTTAAGATCAGTTTAAGGTCATGTGGTGGGCCAAACACTTAGGGGGTAAGCTTATAGGTTTTAGGTCATAATGAGGGCCATCAAGAGTAAAGGGGCAATTTTTTTACGTCGTCTGAGGATAAAAAAGTCAATTTAACGGTCACGAGGAGGATCGATGGTCAGTTTAAGGTCATGAGGACGACAGATGGTTCAAAGAAGCATTTTAAGGTCGTGCGAGGACCGACGAGTTAGTTTAAGGTCATGAGGAGGGCCGATGGTTCAAAGAGGCATTTTAAGGTTGTACGAGGACTAACGAACCAATTTGAGGTCATGAGAATGACCAATGGTTCAAAAGGGAATTTTAAGGTCGTGTGAGGATCGACAAGTCAGTTTAAGGTCATGAGGAGGATCGATGGTTCAAAAGAGCATTTTAAGGTCATACGAGGACCGATGAGTCAGTTTAAGATCATGAGGAGGACCGATGGTTCAAAGGGGCATTTTAAGATCGTGCGAGAACCAACGAGTCAGTTTAAGATCATGAGGAGAACCGATGGGTCAAAAAGGGGCAACCTTATTAGTTTTAGATCTTAACAAAGACCGATGAGTCAGTTTAAGGTCATGAGGAGGACCGATGATTCAAAAGGGAATTTTAAGGTCGTACGAGGACCGACGAGTCAGTTTAAGGTCATGAGGAGAACCGATGGGTCAAAAATGGGGCAAACTTGTCAGTTTTAGGTCTTAACAAAGACTGACGAGTCGGTTTAAGGTCGTTAGGAGGACCGATGGTTCAAAGGGGCATTTTAAGGTTGTGCGAGGACCGACGAGTCAGTTTAAGGTTATGAGAAGGACCGATGGTTCAAAGGAAAATTTTAAGGTCGTGCGAGGAATGACGAGTCATTTTAAGGTCGTGAGGAGGATCGATGGGTCAAAAAGGGGGTAAACTTATCAGATTTACGTCTTGTCAAGGACCGAACGCGCTAGGGACACTTTTATTAGAGGCAAGACTGGCAAAATATTTGTTTTAGCAAACGATTGTCTAAAAAAATTAACTAGATGCTCAAAAGCCAAAACGGGCTCCAGATAAAAACTTTCGATGTCGAACGATCAAAATAAAACCCATGCATCTGAAGTTAATTTAAAAGAATACCTTTTTACCGGTCAAATCTTCAACTATGATTTGAATCCAACTTGAACCTTATGTCAGATCTTGTACTGTATTCCCTTACGTGATTCTCGAACGTAGTGTAGGTTACGAACTATCGAGAACTCATGCCGGAAAACCTGGACTGTTTTAGTCTTAGAAGATTAGTTATGAAGTTGGTTCAGCCTACACGCATATTTATAGGGCTATAGCAGGGACCTGGAGAGTAATTATAAGTAAAACTTTTAGTGGAACATAGACATATATTCGTGGTTTTCTCATTTAAGCAAACCACATAGCGGTATCTGCAATTATGAAAAACCAGCAGCGATTTTTACAATTTTTATAAAACACTAAATTACAGTTAACACTACTAAAGAACTATAATTGCACTCTGACCAATAATCTCAAGACCATCTTATATTGTACTCCTGTTATTAAATGTTTATCATTTCTCCCCACGTTAAGATTCTCGATACCTGCCAATTAAATTTAATTACTGACGATTTGATTTAATCGGCATCTTGATATTACTTAAGTCTTTCCGCTTAGCTTATTTGACCGTCGGATAATCAAATCTAACTGTAAGGTTTAGCCTGGTCAAAACTTATAAGTTTTCTTAAGGGGGTATCGTCCATCCCGACCTTTCGGGGACGTAGATTCTGTCAATAATTAATATTCGTTATATAAATAATACTGCTATTCAGCTCACCCGGAATATAGATCCATATAAGATCGCACCCTCTAATGAATCAAAACAGCGAATATTAAATATATGCAAATTAATAATTATTTTAGGATTAAAAAAATAAGCACTATTCATAATAATCTTGGAATGTGAATTAATTTATATAATCAGTATAAAATTAATTACTTTAAATGTCATGTTCAATACATACAAAGTGTACTGGCACAGAGAGTCGGAACAATAGACGACGCTATTATCTGTTCCCTGTAACAAAGACAGGCCTACTAAAACTCTATGTCACAATCGTACTGATGGTATGTCTATTTTCATCTAAACTGTGAACGTAAAACTTATATTCTATAAGAACAAAAAATATGATCTTCTGTTTGCAAGTCGTACTCTACACACCAAATTAAATACTATACAGAATATTAAACATCCATGTATAACATTAAAGAAATGATACAAATACATTACTCATAAAGATTCTCATAAAATAAAAAATTAATTTTATTAAAATAAAATTAAATACTAAAAACATGATTTTCAGTATACCAACCATAACAATCTCCAACTTGTACTCAAAACCATGTTGCCATATATTTGACTCTCATGCCCTCTACATGACTATCAAAATTCTTAATCGGTAAACTCTTTGTAAAGTATATGCAAGTTTGTCTCCTGATGTAAACTCTATGTCTGACTGAAAATCTGAGTCGGTGTATGTTAAAGGTACTAGACTGTCTGCCTGGCAAACCAACATATAATCCTTAGTCCTTTTCAGGTACTTGATTATATTTTTTTATCTCAGTCCAATACTCCTGCCCTGGGTTTGACTAATATCTGCTAGCCATGCCAACAGCAAAGCAGATGTCGAGTCTAGTGCAAAGCATAGCAAACATGAGACTTTCTACTGCCTAAAAATAAGTAACCGCCTTCATCTTCTCTATCTCATCAGGTGTCTTAGGACATTGATCCTTGAATAGAGTGATGTCAGGCCTAAAAGGGAGAAACTCTTTCTTGAAATCTTGCATGCTAAAACAAGCAAGGATATCATTGTTATACTTTGCTTGTGATAAGCCCAACATCTTTTGTTTCTAATCTCGCATAAGTTTCATCCCAAGGATGTGACTGGCCTCTCCTAAGTCCTTCATATCAAACTATCCAGATAACTATACTTTAACTGTATATAATGCCCCCACATCATTTTCGATGAGCAAGATATTGTCTATATAAAGTGTTAGGAAGATCACCGCGCTTTCGTCATGCTTCTTATACACACAGGACTCATTCAAACTCTAATAAAAATCATAAGACTTTATGGCTTGATCAAATCGAGTGTTTCAAGACCTTAATGCCTACTTAAGTCCATAAATAGATCTCTTAAGCTTACACAACAAGTGTTCCAGGCCCTTTGCAATGAATCTGTCAGGTCGTATCATATTGACACACTCGTCAAGACTTTCGTTAAGGAAAGCAGTCTTGACATCTATTTGCCAAATTTCGTAATCGAAATGAGCAGCAATAGTTAAGAGAATTCGAATTGACTTAAGCATGGCTACTGGTGAAAAGGTTTCCTCATAATCGATCATTTCTTTCTAAGTGAACCCTTATGAACAAGCCTAGCTTTTGAAGGTTTCAACCTTCTCGTCGGCTCTTCTCTTCCTCTTGTAGATCCACTTGTATCTAATAGATTTTATTCATTCGGGTGATTCTACAAGTTTTCAAACTTGATTGGAATACATAGATTCTATCTTTAAATTCATTGTCATTTGCCAAAGATCTGCATCTTTGTCTTGAAGTGCTTCGTTGTAGTTACATGATCCTGCCAAAAGACTCTCCCAAGAACATATACCGATCAGGTTGATGAACAACCCTCCCACTACGATGAGACACTACCTGTGTTTGTGTACTAGTAGTAACACACTGTGTAGAATCTGAACCCTGTGCACCAGCACACTGTTCTTGATTTGCACATGTCCCGATAATACTCCCTCTATGACGAGGTAATGGAATATCAATGACTTGTTCTTCGATTCTACTGGTATTTTCTCTCAGTTCCAGAACAATGTTGCTTTTGGTCCAGTGATCCATAGTATAATCCTCTTCCAAGAATCGGGTATTAGTGATAACAGTGACTTTTTTATCCTTAAAATTATAAAATAGACCACCCTGCATTCCCTTAGGATACCCCACAAAGAGACAGACTTCTATCCTCGGTTCCAATTTACCCGCATTACTTTTCAGCACATGTCCTGGACACCCACAAATCTGAATGTGTTTCAAACTAGGCGTACGCCCTATCTACAATTCTATGGGAGTAGAAGGTACTGACCTAGATGGTACCATGCTCAAAATGTATGCCGTTGTCTCTAATGCGGGTCTTCAAAACGCATCGGGTAAATCTGAATAACTCATCATTGACCTTACCATCTCCATAAGAGTCATATTCTTTCTTTTGGCTACATCATTCTGCTATAGAGTGCCAGGTGTAGTCAACTGGGATGTAATCCCCTCTGATGATAAGTAGTCCTTAAACGCTCTAAAGAGGTATTTCGACCACGGTCGGATCGTAGTGATTTCATACTTTTACCAAGACGCTTCTCCGCCTCTACCTTGAATTCGTTTAATTTCTCAAAGCATTCAAACTTACGGTGCATCAGGTAAATGTATCCATACCTTGAGTAGTCATTAATGAAACAGATTAAGTATTCAAAGTTACCTCTAGCCCGAATTGTCATAGGATCACACACATCAGAATGAACCAGCTCCAACGGTCTTAAGCTCTATAGTCTTTAGTCGAAAAGGGCTTCTTGGTCATTTTACCTTCTAAGCAAGATTCACAGACTGGAAGTGCCTCCACTTCCAATGAATTCAAAAGTCCATCTGCTATCAGTCTGTTTATCCTTTTTAGATTAATATGATGCAAGCGTAAGTGTCAAAGAAATATTTGGTTCATTAAAGAAGAAAATTTTCTCTTATATGGTAAATTAGATATGTTATTCATTTTAGTCAGTTACAGTGTAGAAGAGATTGGAGTAATAATATAAAGATTATCTACCAATGTACCAGAACAGATAACACATTTATTATTCTTAATAACCACAGAGTTATTAAAGTAAACCAGATATCCGTTCTTAGCCAATCTAGGAAACTAAGTTCCTTCTAATGGCAGGTACATAAAAACAATCTCTCAATATTAAAATTCGATCTCTACCAAAACTAATAGTGATATCTTTTACTACAACTACTGTTCCCTTTGTATTATTACCCATATGCAGGTAAATCTCTCAATTACTAAGTTGTCGAATTTTTTGGAACCCCTACAAAGAATTACAGACATGATTAGTGGCCCTCGTATCTACACACCAGGTACCGGTAGATAATACTGCTAAACATGTTTCCACAATCAGTGAACAGAAATTATCCTTATTGTTCTGCTTGCTGAGAAATACTTGACATAGGTTTTTTCAATGTTGTCTGGTTACATTGAAAATATCTGTCTTTCGACTTTTTCACACCAGTCTGTGACCCACTAACTACCCTGAAAATTATGTCTCCTTGTTTCTGAACTTTTTTCTTCTTTATGCCTTTCGGCCCCAAGGAAGAATCTTTTTCAGAAAGAAATACATTTTCTGGTATTGAAGTAATACTATTGGTAGTTAAAGTTATATCTAATTTACTTTTTCAGTTAATAAAATTTGGTCCCATAAGTTTATTTTCTTAGAGTATTAAAACGAGTGGATTGAAAGCTATTTTAATTCTGAGAATCACATAATTAAATAAACCGTTAATTATGATGAGCAAAACTTTGAATTCATTTTAATTTGGTTCCCTCTACTATTTTAAAATTAATTTGCCAGCAACCTGGTAATCTAAGAATAGCATGTCTCATTGGGAGGACGTCTACTTTTCTTCATAAGACTAGAGAAGCGAAATTTTTTTAATTTTACTTTCTAGACAACTTGGCCTGCCGAGTAAAATTAAATAACTGACATAACTTCGGTATAGTATACAATAGCAGTGACTCAGTTAGAAAAAATATTATTATACACAGCTATGTTTTTACCATCGCCTAATTCTAAATTATTCGCTTCGCAATGAACCATTCAGTTGGAGAAATGATCCACACTAACAATTATCCAGAATTATCCCTAAAAGAGATTTATACTGACGATACCGCAATTAATCTGTCCGTTGGGAATGAAGGCCTTACTGCCGACACGCATAGTTTAATAGCATTGCCTACAAACTGCTGTTGGAGACCTCGAGATTTATTTATGAATAAATTTTCTCTCCTACTTAGATTTTTAAAGCATTTTTTAGGGTTATAAAAATCCATTTAATTAAAATAAATTTATTAATTTCGAAAACCACACGATCTGAAAGAATCAAACATCTTTTCGTGCGCACGATTCTAAAGATGCTGGTTTATCAAACGATCTTTTCGTATTTATATGCGTAACAAATAAAATTTAACAAATGCACAATGTTTTCTTCAGCTTCTCAGCTAAGGTATTGATAAAGGTATTTATTTATTTTATTTTTCATTTCATATTTTTTAAAAAATAATATTTTATTTTGATTAAATAATTTTTTATTTAATTAATACAAAATTCAGAATTAATTCCTACGTTTTTTCAATATATCCGATTTTACGAAAAATTATCTTAAACGTGATATTTTGTAAGAAATAAAATATCTAAATTTTTTCTATTTAATTAAAATTAATAAATTAAAAAAACTTAATTTTATTTTTCATTACATAATATTTTAATTAAAATTAAAATTTTGAATTAATTAAATTAACAGGATAAATAAAACAGATATGCAATCATTCGCGCAGTTCATATATATATAAACATGATATGCATATATCTCGATTTTTTATCCATGTGAAACACCGAGGTGTTTCAGTCTCTCTAAGAGAATCAATTGTTTCAATCCATGTTCGCCTTTGATTTAGTGTCCTGATTGCATTAGGTTTTCTTAATACTTTTTATATTTACTGATATATCATATCAGTCTCGTATACATCAGAAAATCAACACAAAATAACCCCGGGAGAGAGAAGTCATCGGCCACCACCAGCCACCACTGGCGCTGCCTTTGCTATCGCCTCATCCGAGCTCCGTTTTTTATGAGCTTTATACCATTAAATAGCTCTCGAAATATGCAATATTTTTGTCAAAAAAAATTCTGAAAACTGCCCAAAAAGAGGTCAAAAAACCATCTTGAAACTGCCACCGCCGCACCACAACGCTGTCGCATGGAACCGCCAACTTCCCGAGGCTTTTTCGACCTCTTTTCGAAATCTATTTTTGATGTACTTTATAACGTTGAAAAGCTCTTGAAAATCACTATTTTTTTATGAAAATATCCACTCAAAAATAGCTCAGAAAAATGCTAAAAAGCCACTAGGAACATACTGCCGCCATTTTTGTGCGCCTCCGCCTGGAACCGCCAACTTCTCGAGACTTTTTTGACCTTTTCCCGAACTCTGTTTTCGATGTAACTTATACCGTTAAAATGGTCTTGAAAAGTAAAATTTTTTTGTCAAAATATTTGCTAAAAAATAGCCCAAAAAACAATCAGAAAATTACCTGGAAGACATTGCTGCAGCCGAACTGTTTGTCGCCTATTTGCGTTGTGATTTTGGTCTTTTTTTTTTGATAGTATTTTGAGGCATATTTTATTGCTATTTTATGTTTAAAAAATTGCCAAAAAAATAGTGCCAAAAATTGCCCGAAAAATCATAAAAACTGTCGCCAGAGCTGGGTTATTTTGGTGATTTTTCCTCGCAGTTTTTGACGTATTTTTCTTGCTGTTTTCTATTCATGAATATTGTAAAAAAACTCGCGGGATAAAACTATTTAAAATTATTAAAAACTTATCGTGATCTGTGGCCCGTTAAAAATCGAACCACCGCCTATGTCGCCTCCTTTTTTGGTATTCTTGGATATGTTCAATATTTTCTTAAATAATCTTAATAGATATTTTAAAAATAAAAACTAGTTATTACATTGATCCTATGTCCCGAAGGCTCACATTCAATGTGTCACGATCAATTCTCGTGATTAAAAAAAAATAATCATCGTTCACACCATTCAATCAAACACGAATAATAAATGACAACCATAAAATAGGAATTTGAATGCATACAAAACAATAGATAGCACAGTTGTAAAAATACCCGACCTCGATAATCGTAAACAAAAAATAAAACGGCTCTGATACTAATTGTTGGAGGTAAGACTGTCAAAATCTTTGTTTTTGCAAACGATTATCTAAAAAAATTAACTGGACGGATAAACGTCCAAAGAGGTTCTAGATAAAAACTTTTGATGACGAACGATCAAAATAAAACTCGTGCATCTGAAGTTAATTTAAAAGAATACTTTTTTACCGGTCGAATCTTCAACTATAATTTGAATCCAAGTTGAAGCTCCTGTCAGATCTTCTACTGTATTTTCTTATGCGATTCTCGAACGTAGTGTGCGCTACGAACTATCGAGAACTCATACCGGCAGAACCTGGACAGCTTTAGTCTTAGAAGACAAGTTATAAAACTGGTTCAACTTACACGCATATTTATAGGGTTACAGTAGAAACCTGGGGAGTAATTATGAGTAAAACTTCTAGTGGAACACAGACACGTATCAACGGTTTTCGTATTTAAGCAAACCTCATAGCAGTATCTACAATTATAAAAAAACCAGCAGCGATTTTTGCAATTTTTATAAAACACTGAATTACAGTTCACACCACTAAAGAACTATAATTGCACTTTGACCCATAATCTCAAGGCCATCTTGTTTTGAACTCCTGTTATTAAATACTTATAATTTCTCCCCACGTTAAGATTCTCAATACCTGCCATTTAAATTTAATTATTGATAATTTAATTTAATCGGCATCTTGATATTCCATAAACCTTTCCGCTTAACTTATTTGACCGTCGAATAATCAAATCCACTTATAGGGTTTAGCCTAGTTAAAATTTATAAGCATTCTTAAGGGGGTATCGTCAATCCCGATCTTTCGGGGACGTAGATTATGTCAATAATTAATATTCGTCATATAAATAATACTGCTATCCATCTCACCATGAATATAGACCCATATAAGATCGCATCATCTAATGAATCAAAACAACAAATATTAAATATACACAAATCAATAATTATTTCAAGATTAAGAGAATAAGCATTATTCATAATAATTTTAGGGTGTGAATTAATTTATATAGTCAGTATAAAATTAATTACCCCAAATATCCCGTTCAATACACACAAAGTGTATTGGTACAGAGAGTCGGAATCATAGACGATGCTATTATCGATTTTCCATAACCAAGTCATACATACTAAAACTCTATACCACAATCGTACCGATGGTATACCTATTTTCATCTAAACTGTGAATATAAAACTTATATTCTGTAAAAATTTAAAATTTGATCTTCTATGTGTAAGTCGTACTCTACACACCAGATTAAATACTATATAGAATATCGGGCATCCATGTATAACATTAAAGAAATGATACACATATATTGTTCATAAAGATTTTCATAAAATAAAAAATTAATTTGATTAAAATAAAATGAAATACTAAAAACATGATTTTAGTATACCAACCCCAATAACTTTTACGTCGTGCGAGGACCGACGGGTTGATTTAAGATCACGAGAAAGACTGACGGTGCTAAAGGGGCATCTAGATTATGAAAAAGGGCTAGGAGACCCTTCAATTGTTCAAAATCTACACGGGGTGGTTCTAAGATCCAACAAAGGGGAAGGCATAAGCAAACATAGAGGCCGTCACTTTTATATGTTGTGGCCTATACTATTTTTCCCTAGAGATATGGCAGCTTGAACATAAAGTTCACGGCCTTGAGAAATGGTTAGGAAAACAACATGGCCGTGACAATAAAAGTGGCGACCTCGATCAAGTTATAGCGGCCATTAGTTTTAAAAGAAGCGGATCTCACGATTATGAGGTCAATAGCAGAATATGAACCTATGACAAGTTTAAACTTTCATTTGCGCGAAGCTTCAAAACTCTTTTTCCCTCTCATTCCTCTCTCTCTCTCTCTCTCTCGTTTCCACTCTCTCTCCTACTATCGGTTCTCACTCTCGGCTCTCTCTCCTACTCTCGGTTCTCTCTCACTCTCTCTCACTCTCTTTCTCTCGAAAGCATGTTTATCCTTTCCCTCTTATCGGTGGTGTTCTCGGCCATGGTGGGTGGCAATTTTGGCTTCGTCGGCGACGAGGGTGGTGTCGACGGTAGTGGAGGTGGTGCCATCGAAGGAGATGGTGATGCCGGTGGAGATACAGCTGGTAATGACGGGGATGAGGACCTCCTACTCGAGGGAGGTGTGCTGGGAATGCCGGAGCATTTTGATTCTGCCACTTACATCCCTCTTCTTCATCTTTCGAACATCATAGCGGAGCCCGATCACGAAGAGGTTCATTCTTTCGAGCATCATAGCGGAGCGCGAGGTTCTTCTCCGGCACCACGAGGATCATCTTTCGGCCTAAAATCTCGAGGTAAGCCGAATTTTTGAGTTCTTTCATTGGTTTACTTTTACTTTGAATATTGATTGCATTTCAATATTGAATGTTTGAATTGAAATTGCCATTTTGGATTAAATTGATTTGGGGTTTGGGATTAAGATTTGAATTTGAGTTGATTTGATTAGAACCATTGGAGTTAACTAGGTTTAGACCCTGAGTCGAATTGGATAGACCTTTGCTTGAGACTTTAGAATTTTGGAACTTTTGAATTTGGACAAAATTGAACTTTTGGATGAACCTATGATCAAACTTGAAATTTAGTTAAAATGAAACTTAGATTCATAGAAAAGGGATTTTGAGATTGAATTGAGGATGGGTTCAAACCTCGGGTTGAACTGAATTTCTGAAAACTTGGGAATCATCATGTTAAGACGTGGTTGTTTGAAATGGTCTTGGAGATCAATTTGAACTGGGAAAATGAACAAATGAATTTGGAAAGTTGATTTCCAAATGAACTGAAATTTGAGTTTTCAATTTTGAATTTTGAATTTGAGTTTGGTTTTGAAACGCAATTGATTGAATAGTTGGTGATAGAGTCGAATCAGGTTGAGGTTGGATTAGGTCGAGTTTGAAATGAATTTGATTAAGAATTTTGGTTGAAACAAAAGTTTGGCCGAATCCACAAGTTTTGAGTTTTCGATAATCAATTTGGGATGGGTTCGAGGCGGATTAAGAGTTGTGTTAAAACAGAATTGAATTTTTAACTTTTTGAATTTGAATCGAGTCAGTGGGTTATTTGAGTTTTGGTTTGGACTTGGTTTGAAGTAGGATCTCGTTATAGGAGCGGGGCTTACTTGAATTTAGGTTTAAAATGGGTATCGTGTTAGGATTTGGATTGAACACGAATTCTGCGTATGAATTTTCTTTGAAAACTATTCTTGACGTGAGATGGAAACCGTGTTAGGTTCCAAATCTGGGTTTAGAATAAGTTTTGAGTGAATCTTGGTTTAAAATGGAACTTTTTGAATTTGGGTGAATTTTTGAATCTACGATCAAACTTGAAATTTTGTTTGAAATAAGCTTAGATTGGATGAATTTTGAATTAGGTTTGGTTTGTTATTTGGTGATGAATCTGGACAGCTGTTGGGCTGAATTTCAATTTTGAAAACGTGGGTTTATAACAGAGTTAGGGGCTGGTTTGGACGGGGAATCATAACTAACGAGTTAGTATATCAATTTGTGATTGGATTAGAGTTCTGGATTGGTTGACTTTTGATAACAGGGCCAAGTGGGGTTGAGACTAAGTTGGGTTAGAAGGAATTTTGATGATTTTACCGCTTTGGTTTTTTTAGGAATTTAGACTTTGAAGTGGATTAGGGGTCATTTTGAAACTTTCTTTTGATCTTGAACTTTGATCGAGGTTGAATTATATCAAATGAGTTTTAGATTGGATTTTGAAATGAAACTGGGCTTCTGTTAAGTTTGAATTCGAGTTCTAGTAAAATGACTTTGATCGGATCGAATCATTGTTGGTTTCAAAACGAGGTAGGTTTTTGAACTAATGAGCAAAATATTATATATATATATATATATATATATATCTTATTTTGTTGTTGTTTTGATTATTGTAAGTTTCAGTCATCTTTTCACGTTCTTGGTTTTCAT
>JAULJZ010122481.1:0-11171 GCA_032270985.1 Heliamphora pulchella
GTAACAGTGATATAACTCTTAAATAGATGGAGTGTAAGTGTAATATACCCTAAAACAGGTGAGACAACTTCTTTTCATTGTAATATTTATATTGCCAAAAAAAGAAAAAGAAAAAGAAAAAAAAGAAGAAAAAAAAGTGTGTAATAGAAAGAAAGAAGAGGAATGAATAATGAATAATGAATAATGAGATGGGTGGCATTATTATGAAAGTAAGAGCAAGCAAGGAATGGAGGGGTCATTTTCTTCCACATCTCCTGTTTCTCTCGCGATAACGATGCAACTGTGAGTTTGTATTCGATAGAGGGAGCAACAAAGGCAAGTCTCAGTGGCGTGCCGAACACTTTAGAGTTTAGAGAGTGGAAAATTATTGGGTAGTCTCCAACCATCTTTTCTTTATTATTATTATTTATTATTATTATTATACTATTTTTATTAAATAAAAATATGTAATATATATTAAATAAATTATTTTTTGTTTTTTATAATTACCTAATCAAAGTGAGTAATATTGTTTCACATGTAGTGTTTTTCTTTACACAATTGAGTAAAAATACTACATATGCAATATCATGTAGTGATTTAAAATTATTAAATAATTACTCAAAAAAGAGATAGAGATAGGAGGGAAAGGGTGATTCTTAATCCATACATTTTTTTACCACCTATTTTATGTAACTAAATACTTGCATATGATGCATTAATATTTATACAAATAAATGTCTGTAAAAAAAAACTTTTTTTTTTTCTCAAAATCATCAAGAAAAATAAATTATCATGCGATTGTGTTGAGGTTCGAAACTTTATTTTAAAATTTCGCTGGAAAAAACATAGAATCCTAGAGGTTGGACAGAAGTAAAAAAAAAAAGAAAGAGAATTTTCATTGCTAAAGAAAATAAAGACAATTACAATTCAAAAAATGAAAGTGTACAAAAATTTAAATCTAACCCTAAATAAGTTAAAAATGAAGAGGGTCATGCGTGAGTTGTGTATATCTAAAATTGTATATATTAGATCTATTTATATATAAAAAAAACCTATAAAAAATTACTCAAAACCGCTTATAATTATCTCTAATTACTTTTTAACACAAAATATTCCTAATTTCCTATGACCCAAGTATCATTTGAGTAACAACTTCTAACCCTCATTCTCTTTTCTTTGGATACATAATTATCTTTCATCAAGTTTTATAAAATTGACAGATCAGTTGTACAAAAAATAACATCTTTATATAAAATTTGATAGAGCCACCAACCAAAAATAATATAATAATTAAATAATATTCAATTATTATCTTTCTATCAATAAAATTAACAAATTATAGTGTAAATAATGTCCAAAAAAGTGTGCATTTAGAATTACATGGGAGAGACCCCCGTTAGACCTCTACTGAAGAAGCAGAAAAATTTGGAGCATTATATAAGTAGATATTTTTAATAAATAAAAATGTTAAATTTATATTAAGTTGGTTTATTTGTCTGAATCAATATACTTTCTTCAAATATTTATCCTTATTTTATTAGATAAAAATATTACGTAAAAAAGAAAAAAATTATCAAGCAGAGTCATTTATTCCATTATCTTTAATGTTTTATATTTTTAATTCTACTAAACATATTAAAATGAAATTTTATCTTATCATACACTATAACATATCGGTGCAATGACACTGATAAAAATAATTCGTAACTTGTCATTAGGTCATTAATATGTTATTCATTCAATAAAAATCATTTAAATAAACTTTTAAATTATTTATGTCAAGCTTTATTTCCAAAAACACTGATCATATATTAATACCTAATCATATAAATAAAAGAAAAAAAAATGAACTGATCTTGTAAACACTAAAAAAATACGTACTTACAAAAAAGTGGTTCTTAACCAAATTTTAATTTATCTAATAAAAATTAACATCTTTATATTTATATATTTTTAATAATCTTAAAAACGTCAATTTATTAAACCTTTCAAAAACTGCACGTATGTTACAAAAATTCTAATTTTATTTTTGAAGTTCAAAAACCTACTTAGCCTCGTCGTTTGGCAATCGGTTTTATGCCGCTTAAAGTTGATTTTTAGTTAAAAAGCTAAAAAATATTATTTTTTAATTCAATGGCTTTTTATATAATTTTTTATATATTTTTTAAAAATATCATAACTTTTATTATACATATTTATTTTTTATAAAAATCATATTTTTAAAATTTACTCGTCAAAATCTATCAAATAATATTTATATTAAATATAAAATTATTTTAAAATAAATATTAAAAAATTATAATAATGTTAAACAAATTTTACTATCTTTTGATTTAAAGCTATTTTAAACTTTTGACTTACAAGCCATCCTATATTCTTACTTAAACATCCTATATTTTTACTAAACAAATTTTTTATTTTTTTAAAATTTAAAATAACTTAAAATCAATTGTCAAATTAGACCTTAATTATTACTTATCTACTTTTGCCTAAATAATCACACGTGATACTTTCGAAATACGAATAATTAGTGGTGGAAGGCACCCCCACTCTGTTTTGAGCTAAAAAAATATACGAAAAGAAATTGAAATACAACTTTTACAGAGCACTATAGATATATGTATGTATAATTTTAGATTCTGTTGGGGGTTGGGGGCGGTGGTGCTGATTCTAAAGAGATGAGATGAGATGAGATGAGAGGAAAGTCTGGGAACATTCTGAGCATGGCTTTTTGTGTGAACATGGTGTCGCTGGAGTGGCTGGCAACAAATATGAGGGACAACTCATCCTTTTGATGGGAAGTTTTTTTGTGTTTTTGTTTGGTGGTGGTATTCTGCTAATAGGCATTGGTGGTGGGGCGTTCTTGGTTTTGTCTCCCTTGGATTGATAGTACCCATAGTTGTGCCCATCCGCACTCTATAATTCTTCTCTTCTTCTTCTTCTTCTTCTTCGCCCACTGGTTTACTGGTATTGATTCTTCGCAGGTTCTCAACTGGGTTCTAGAGATCGCTGAAGGTTGAGAATCTCTTCTTCTCCTCTGATCCTCTATGGGTCTGTTTCAGAGTTCTGATTTTTCAGTTTTTTCCCCCTCCCCTTTTGGGAGAATATGGTTCTGTATGAGTGTTCAAATCTCGGAATGGTCACAATTTCTAATCGTAAAACAGGGGGGGTGATTTGCTCATTTTGGACCATTTTCTGCTTTTGGGATCTGTTCATCATCTTGCATTTGTTTAGTGTGAAAAATGGCGTGGGGAGGTGTTTTTGGGTTTGTGTTTTGATCAATTTTCTCTCAGTTTCACGTGTAGATTAAAACAGCAATGGAGGTTAGACTGCATAAATTACTGCATATTCACAATATATTGGGTTCCACACGATATATAGTGATTTATATATTCACAAATATAATGGATTACACACAAACACTTTATATACATTCGACTATATATGTGATTACGAAGCGATTTATACATTCACAAGTATATTGGGTTCTACGCAAACACTTAATATAGTGTGTATTATACTTACGAGTACGAAGTGATTTCTGCGATTTAATATATATACTATCCAGTTTTGTTAAAACAATGGTATTGATAGTAGTGAGGGCTTGTTCATCTTCCAAATCAAATGAAATTGATCTTTTTCTGTGGCAGGTGATCCGTCTGACTCTAATGGTGGTACAAGATTTGCAATGGAATGTGGAATCTGGGGTTGCGGTCTAGAAAGTCATGTGCATCCCTCATAGGATTTGAGAGACTCGTTTATTGAGAAAGATGCACAAATAAGGGGTGTGGTGGGAGGGGCGGTGGTGTCAGTGGTGAGCAAGTGGTGAGCAAGTGGGGGGGTTGTCTCTTGCTTTGAGAATTATATTAGTAGCTGTGACTCTGTTGGTTGTGTCTCCTGCGCTGAACCTTCTTCCCCGGGCTCCGTGGGCTCTGCTACCCAGCAAGGAAGCAAACTCATCTTCTTTAGTATCTCTTTCCATTCAATACTACAATTTGTTAACAAATCACACCACTCATCATCATCATCATCATCTTTCTCTTTCTTTCTCCCCATCCATCATTCCTTTCCTTGAACCTTAACAAATTTGACACATTCAGGAGTTCAATTCCCAACTCTTGAAGTTCTTCCTTTGTTCTCCTTTATTCCTAGTTATAAGGGAGGACTCCGATTTGTGGGTGTGGTAGTGGAATTTGCTTGAGTTTATTGAAGTTGGGAGTTGAGATCTTAGAGGTGAAATTGATCTTTAGTAGCCAGAATGAAGTTTATGAAACTTGGATCAAAGCCTGATTCATTTCAGACCGATGGGGACAATGTTAGGTCAGTATGAGATTCTTTTTATTAATTATTATATTTTGCTTGAGTAAACTATATTTTGTTTGTGTTATTGCTGTTGTGTTTGTCATTCACTACCATCCATAATAGGCCTATATCAGGGTTTTCTTTCAGTTGGGTTTCTTTGTCTGTGCGTTATCTTTTGGAGGTTTTTTTTCTTTTCTTTTCTTTTCTTTTCTTTTCTTTTCTTTTCCCCTAAAGGATCGCGTGGGTGGTAGTTTTACGATTCAGCTTCCTTAAAGTTGAAAAAAGTTGAGGCTGTTGTGGGCTCATTCCGAGCTCACATCCAAGATCCGAATCCTTTTTATAAGGACCATTAAAAAATTTGTGTAAAAAATTAGATTACTCAGACATTGGTAATTACACTACCTAATAACATTTGTTTGGAAGCATAGATGATTTTCAAACATATTATAAGAAATATAGGTCTAATATGAAAATCATATATCCTTCCAAACAAATGTTATTTGATAGTATAGCTACAAGTGTTATTTGATAGTATAGCTACTAATACCCGAAAAAACTTTTTTGTATGAATAGGTTTTTTTTTTTTTTTTTTAACGTACCTTACAAGATGAACGGTTCGAATCACGGGGGGTAATTCTAGATGAGCTCACAATAGGCTCAACTTTACGGTAAATTTGAGATCTAGATAATCCTGGTTTTATCGTAACAGTTATGTAGCAGCAATTGCTTACTCTTTCTTTCCTTTGGTTAAACTGGAAATGCCTGATATGATTATTTGATTCTGACTTGTCCCTTGTATCTATTCCTCCAAATTTATAATTTCAAAAGTGATATGAATAGATTGTGTTATTATATATGTATTTATTTACATTTTGTTCCTCTTACTGGCAGATCGGGGTTGGGGTGGTTGTACGCATCAGAGGAATGAAGTTATCCTGCTCTATTTAGCTGACAATTGATATAATTTTATTTTATTGATTTATCATTTAAAATGACAGCTCTTCCTCGGATATACAGTTTCATTGTCAAAATCTGAAGGAAAGGCTGCTTTTTGTTTTGATAATGGAAGTGTCAACAGTGACAAATCTGTTTCTCTGTGCATTCTTTCAGTGATTCCTATTCAAGAGTGCTGGTCCTCTTATTTGTGTGGAATTTAGAATGCAATAACATGAACTCTAGTTGGCATTCTGAAGTTTAGAGGTTCTTCTCCCACTACTGTGTGTGACCTTTTTGATTATCTCAAAGGTTTCCAGGAAAAAAATGGTTTTCCTTTTTTGTCTCAATGTATTATTATCATCAAATAATAAACTATTTGTGGAGTTTCGGAGGAGAAGGTCAAGGATCTTTAGATGATAGAGAACATTCATTTTTTTGTTTTCTAAATAATAGCTTTCATTGATGGTAAGCAACATCATGATAAATAATTAAGTTCTGACTTGTTCTTTTGCTCTTTTGGCAAATATAGCTAGCTAATTCGATGATCAAACTGAATTGTTTATCTGCCGGTTATTGTTCTATGTCACAATTATGGATAGAACAAATAAGAGGGGATGCTGAAGATTTATAAATATTATCGAATGTGTCATTTAGAGGATGAAAAATAGTTTTTGCTTTGTGAATTAAAAACCTTGTTTGTCTGATTCGCACATATGAATTAACAGAATACATCCAACAAATAAACCACAACAATCACACGTACGAGACAGGCGATTTTTACGTGGAAAACCCTAAAAAGGTAAAAACCATGGGACTTATCTAAGTCCGAGAAATAAGCACTATAAAAAGTATTGGTTACAAGAAAATTCTTACAATACCCAGTTGAATCCTCAACCTATTGTTACCAATTTTCTTGCTGCATCCTCGTACGCCAAATCCGTGCTCGCCTGTCATTGGAATCCTCCTCCGGACTTCTTCACTTGAGAATCTTATCAAGTATCGGATGAGTTGTTGATCTTGATGACTTGAACGATTATCGTTGTAGGTTCAGAGTTGCATAGGTTCATCAAGTCTAGAAGTACTCTAAAAAATTTCTCCAAACTTTCTGTCTAACGAAATAGCCTTAAAGCCTCTCTCAAACTAGGCTGCCTAAAAGCTAATATATCCCCAAATGCTGCTAACGCTAACAGAATTATAAAACTTGCCCGAGATAGACCGCTCGAGCGGACTTTAAACTGATCGAGCGGTCATGTCTACAACCAGCTTTTTAACATTAATCGCGTACTCCTCCTGCACATAGAAATTAACACTTTTCTAGAACAACATGCATTATATCATAGAAATTATAAACATGATACTAAGGAGATTAAATTGTTACAGATTTGCCAACCAAAATTAAACATGACGTTAAATCAAATTCCTAACAAAGGATATAAAAAAAGTTACAAGTGAATATAAAGTACAATGTCTGTCATTTAAATAGATATGACTTAAGCTAGGTTGTCTGCATTTTCTGTATAAAAATGCATTTTAGCTATTTGGACGACATTGGGCTTTGACTATTAGCTAATTTAAGTTAGAATCCAGATATCACATTTGCATCTTATATGGTTCATGCTTACCGTTGGTCCATCATTTAGTAATAAATGACTATTGCATTGATTCATTATCACCATAGTTTTAAAAAGCGATCGTTGCTATTCAGGCTGAAATGGTTATGGTGGCCTCCGTTACCTGTTACGGCTGATTTTTTGGTGTGAAGAAAATTCACAGGTGTAATGGCCGGTACGCCTTTCGTAACGGGCATAACGGTGGTGTAACAACTGTTTCAAGCCAAAACGGCGCCATTACGATCGTTGCGGCTTGTGTAATGGGATTTTAGGTCGTAAATTTTCTAGTTTCATTTTTATCATCAACAGATTTCACGTTTCCTATTATTTTCAACCTAAAATTAATCATAGTGGCCTGACAAGCCAAATATTCAAATCTCTCCAATTTCACAACAATCGGCTAATTTTGTTGTTCCCTTTTAACTTTCGAATCTTCGACATATTCATTCTTCTTCCAATTTTGATGAGTTTTTCAATATTTATATTTGTATTTTTTATTCAAGATGCATGTTTCTTGAAAATCTACTGTCTATGAATTTGATTTTTTATGATGCTCGACAGTAGTGAGAAAATATGATGGTCAAGTTTTCAAGTGCTCAAGTGTTTTGTTTTTAAGAAAATTGCTCAAGATTCATACTTGTTTACAACCCTTATCCCTTAAAAAAAAAATAGATCTATACAAATTAAAATTCAAAAAGATTACAACAATATAAATTTTGAAATAGTGAATCCGAAATTAAAATTTATTTAACAAACCAAATAATGTGCTTTCATATATACAATACTTTATAACTATTAAAAATTTAAATGACATTTAAGCTGTGCATTATGAATTTATAATACATAAATTCATTAATTACTATACAAAAATAATTTAAACTGTTAACTTTAACAAGACTTTATAATAAAAAAATTAGAACATATCATGTCTAGAAAGTAATCAAAATTCACCAAAAAATATTTTTAACTCCAATAAATATACTTTTGAAATAAAACATGTGAATCAGTTAATTTTTATGGATTTGTGCAAAAAATAAAAAAATTCACTGCCCCAAGTACTGCTACTGTTATACTACGGCTGTTATGCCCCAAAACCACGTCACTGCTACCGTTACTGTTACGTCAGGCGCTACTGTTATTTAAAACTATGATTATCATATGTTTATGGTAGCATGGCAAAACATCCACTTTTGGTTGACGATACTGGTTTGGTTCCATCAATTAGCTGCACTCTTATGACCATTGGATTTTGTTATTTCCACTTGGAAGTCTATCTTTTCATACACACATCTTAATTAGTTTTCCCTTGAGTTGTATGTAACTACTTAATCCCTCTGGTTTATAACTATGAATCTATTCAGCAGTTGCATCCTCTGGTTTATATCTATGAATCTATTCAGCAGTTGCATTCAAGTCGAGTGAAGTCTTTACTGAAAATATATGAATCTATTATTGAGGACTTTTGGGGAAGCTCTTAATGTGGAAGCACTTACAAGTGATTGGGAAATTCATTGGCTGCAGAGTGTATATCCATTTGATTGCATTTATTTTTGTTAATCTTTCTTGACAGCCTTTTTTTAAGTCTTGAAATGCCGGCGGTACTCCACTCGCTGTCATTAGAAAAAAAATAGGAAATGAGAAGAGGAAATTAATTTGTTTTGATTTTTGATCTTTTACTCTTGCTAGACCAATTCTACTCCCCACCCCAAAATAAAATAGTAGTAAGGTTTCAACGCTTTCTTTGAGACTACCCTTAAAATTAAGAGACCTTTTAATACTCTTGAACGATGGATACTTTTATTCTATTTTACCTTTCTGATTAACTTGGTCATATCACGATGAAGCCCCCTGCTATGATTGTGTTTTGTCAATCGGGAGGTATCATCTAATTTCTGTCTAAACTTTGCAATTATTATTGGACACTCTGACATTCTATGGTAGTTACACAACATAAGGTTTTCTTTATCATGACTGGAAGAACATTTATTTGTGCAGGTATGTAGCAACTGAGTTGGCAACTGACGTAGTCATTAATGTGGGAGATGTGAAATTTTATCTACATAAGGTTGGAACTCATGTATACTTGTGAAGAGTACAATATATTCATAAATTTTTATGTTGCTAAAAACTCAGAAGGCTTGCTATATGTGGACAAATTAAAAATAGAAACCCACATCATTTTTTTGGAAATGATCAAACTGGCAAGAACAAGGGTCAGTTATACATTTAACTAGGCGATATATTAGCCTCATCTAATCGGCCTCCCAAAAAAGCACCCTGAAAGTGGAAATGATGATGGATAATTGACCTTCCTGCTGAACATCCAAATCGTTCAGGTTGGTTTGGTCCATTCTGTGCACTCTGGTTTTCACATGGCTGTAAGGACTCAATTCTAGGTCAAGTTACCCAATTTGTATCTGTTAGAAACTCATACTCAATTCTAGGTAAAGTTATCCAAATTGTATCTTGTAGCAGCTCAACCTGTTTGACCAATCAGATAAGATGGGGGTAGATCCAACATCAATATGAAATGACCAATCAAGTAACCCAATTTGTATCTGTTAGCAACTCGTACTCAATTCTAGGTAAAGGTATCCAAATTGTATCTTGTAGCAGCTCAACCTGTTTGACCAATCAGCTAAGATGGGGGTAGATCCAACATCAATATGAAATGATCAATCATAATTCCCCACACCTGGTCTAATAGTCTAACTTATGAATTTGTGTGCCCTTATATTACATGGGCTTTCTTAGAGGTTCAAGGTGCCTGCTTCAGACAATCAACCCTTCGATAAAGTTATGGAAATTTTTTTGAATTTATGTTGCTTGACATTCACTCAACTATTACATTTAGTAATTCAAATACATATGAGAAAGTATGAAACCTCCATATTATGCATAAAATGTTCCATGGCACCTTGTAAACTTCATTTTGTCCTAGCAAAGAAAAATATACATATCTTACAAAATATGAATATTTTGTTGTACCCATGTATCCTCAAACACGGGAATTAGATGAATTTTACGTTTAGACATATACCACCCTCACCCAACACTCATACCCGACTCTATCTAACATAATTGCCCTTCAGTTGTATATTTATGATGTCTAACAGCAAAATGCTTCATATCCTGTAGTATCCTCTCTTGTCGAAGAGTGCTCGCTTGCAGAAGCTGGTTGCAGTTTCAAATGAGGAAAACAATGATGAAATCTTCATTTATGACATTCCTGGTGGACCTGCTGCCTTTGAAATATGTGCAAAGTTCTGTTATGGCATGACAGTGACTCTCAATGCATACAATGTGGTTGGCACACGTTGTGCAGCAGAATATCTGGAGATGTACGAAACCATTGACAAAGGAAACCTCATTTACAAGATTGAAGTTTTCCTTAATTCAAGCATCTTCCGGAGTTGGAAAGACTCGATCATTGTTCTCCAAACTACGAAGACTTATCTCCCATGGACTGAGGAACTGAAGGTAGTCGGCCACTGCCTAGACTCTATAGCCTGTAAAGCTTCCACTGATACTTCAAAAGTGGAATGGTCCTACACGTATAACCGTAGAAAGCTTCCAACCAAGAATGGACATGATCCGCAGTGGAATGGGGTGAGAAAACAGCAGAGTGTTCCAAAGGACTGGTGGGTGGAGGACCTTTGTGAACTTCAAATTGATTTATATAAACGCATCATAACAACAATAAGAACAAAAGGGAAAATGTCAGGTGATGTGATTGGAGAAGCCTTGAAAGCATATGCTTTGAGAAGGTTGCCAGGGTTCAGCAAGGGTATGATACAAGGTGGTGACGTCATAAAGAATCGGTCATTGGTTGAGACCATAATTTGGCTGCTGCCCACAGAGAAAGGCAGTGTTCCTTGTAGTTTCTTACTCGGGTTGCTGCAAGCTGTTATTGCTTTACAATGTGGAGAAATGGAAAGAAAGGAGCTGATGAGGAGAATCGGTCAGCAGCTGGAGGAGGCCACATTGGCTGACCTTTGTTTTCATACTCCAGCCGGGGAAACAACAATGTATGGCATCGATATAGTACAAAACCTAGTAGAGGAGTTTTTAAGACACGAGAAGAATCTGACTGCTTTTCCTGATCAAAATGAATTCCCGGCGATTCAAAGCCTTGGGTTTGATTCTGATGCTTCCAAGGTGAAAGTGGCTAAGCTCATTGATGGCTACCTTGCTGGAATTGCTAGGGATTCTAATTTAACTCTGTCGAAGTTTGTAGAACTTGCACAAATGGTATCAGACTTCTCAAGACTATCACATGATGGACTTTACCGTGCCATTGACATGTTTCTTAAGGTAAATTCCTAATTCTTTTCAACCGTT
>JAULJZ010122492.1:0-11170 GCA_032270985.1 Heliamphora pulchella
AAACTTTGATTCTAATTCTCTATTAAATAATTATTACTTATTTATTTCTATAGTCAGTTGCCGACTACTGTACTATTCTGATAAACTTAACCGGTGAAAAAAAAAATTAAATTTGACACGTGTTTTATTTCTATTGGTTATTAAGGTACGGATTATTACAGTATGGGTATTCGACCCTCTCCATATCTGAGCCTTTAAAAGTAACATTCCCTACGATGTACTCACTGCTCGGCTTTTTTCTCTTAGTCAGCTCACCAGTCCCAAGCTGAGTCCGCATGATTTCCCTCACATGGGCGATTTCTACTCGCTGAGTGGACTTCATTTGTTGTTCGAGGTTGGGACGCGACATGGATGACACTTATAACCTTCGCTAACTCGTTTGCGTTTGCTATCTATTCAGGCTGCACAGTTGCTTGCTCTTCGGCCCTTGTCTTTTCTTGGTCGATGAATTGCCCGAGATGGTCTGTCTTTACCAAGTCCTCTAGATGCTTCCTAAAAGCTAAGAAGTTCTCAGTGAGGTGTATGTGGTCCTTGTGGTAAGAACACCGCTGCTTCTGGTTTCTTTTGCTCAGGTCCCCCATTATCTTTGAGGGTCAGGCAAACCACAACTTATCCTTGATCTGTGGGAGGAACTTATAAATAGGCTGTTTGAACACCGTGTTTGCCCCCTCATAGTTGGCTTTTGGTTCCTTTTTCTTGAGCCATTTTTTAGCTTTTTTGCTATCTTTCTTATTTGCTCGGCTTTCTTTCATCTGCACTAGCACCTCGATAATAGGTCTTTCCATGTCTTCCTCCACATTTACGTATTGGTCAATTCTCTACATCAGCTCAGCTATACCGGTTGCTGGTCATTTGGTCAGATTGCCTTAGTTTGTGAGCCTTATCCAAGCCAAGCTTGCACGAGGCTACGACTAATTGCTTGTTGTAGTCGTCGATGTCATTAAATGTCTCCCAATACCGTCGAGCATAATCCCTCTGGCTTTCACTCTCTATTTCTGAGGTTGAGTACCGAGTCGATCTCCATTGGCTGCTTGTTATTAGTGATGAATCTCGTTGTAAAGAGCTCAGCTAGTTGTTTCCAGCTTTCAACTGAACCAGTTGGGAGTTTATCAAACCATCTCAAAGCAACCTCTCCTAGGCTAGAAGGGAACACCCTACACATCAGGGCGTCGTTATGCTCCATAGCATCATCATTTGCCTAAAATGCCTGATATGGCTCATCGGACTCGTCTTCTCGTCATAGAGGCTGAACCTCGGGGCCTGAAATTTTTGTGGTGGTTCCATCCCGTTCACCACCTTGTAAAAAGGGAGGTCGAGATCAGCTCAAGAGCTCATCGTGCTACATCATTCGTCGACCTCCCAAAAGGGGGCTGGAGTCCCCCTTATGCTAGAGGTGCAGCCATTGCCTCAAGTCTTCTTTTTTGTCATCATTCTTGATCTCGGGTCTTCCTTGTGGGGCTCCTCCCATTCAAGGACTGGTGCCTGCCACTTGTCGAGCTATAGTTTCGGTATGGGTGTTGCTGGAGGTTTGGTTCTGGCCTGACTTTCGCCTCTTGGTTCTAAACATATGACTTCTATCCAGAGCTACCTCTCTCTATTGTGCTTCGAGGTCAGTTCGTGCCCTCAGACTTCGGTTGGCTTCCTGTAGGTCTGGCTGGGGTTGCAATTCCCGTGTTTGGTCCAGACGGACCCTAGTCTCGCGTAACTCCCTTCGTAGCCTAGCTAGCTATTGGTCACATCTATCCAACTCGTCTTGGTATTGTTCCACCACCCGTTGCAAAGAGTAATGGGGAGGGTACTCTCTCTTAGATGGTGTGACTCGATGGGAGCTCCCGTTAGAGGTTTCCTCCCTTCAGTTTACTCTCGACACACCAATATGGATCTCGAAGTAAACTTGGTGCCTTCTTCCTTGGTGACTCCATGCGCGACGGCTCGCACGTGAAATCTCCACATAGGGCCTGTCGTGATCTCTCTGTTGGTTCCTGAAAGCGTGGTTTTCTCGACTTGTGGCCGTCAATGCGTTCTTTTGTAGATTTCCTATAGAGACGCCAAATTGTAGATGTTTGAGATGGGGATCTACTGGTTCCGTCCCCATTGGGAAATGAGCATGTGAATGTTGTCTACGTATGCCTATATAAGAAAGGGATTAGAGATATCTCGTCGGTTACTCAATCAGATGGTCCTTCAATGATCGAATTAGTATTTGTCTAAAGGGAGAAAGAAATTAGGAAGGATTTATCTTCATAGATTAGTGTATACGCACTTTAGTTATTGTTCTCCTACCTTATTTAGTGAAAGTTTGACCCGACACGACGTGGTCGAATTGTCCTTTATTTACTTACACCATCAACTAAAGTTGAATCTCCATTAATATCTGGGTTGAGTGTTTCTTTTGGCATGTCAGGGCTTCTCTCTTTGCTTTTGGATCCTGTTTGGGATTTGGCCAACCACCCTTAACATCGTAGCTTTGGAGTTTGCTCAACTGCTATTGACACAGCGATAGTGGTATTTAGGCCAGGCATACGATCTTAAAGCACGGATGATTGTGCCTTGGGATCTATTTAGCTCAGCATTTGTTAACCGAGGTGTCTAAATCTGGCCGAGTTCGAGTAGCCAAGCTATTTGAGCTCGAGCCACTTTTATAGTCGACTGCTTAAGTCCTGAGCTGGTTGTTATCTTGCTAAGGATGCCACGTCGACATTTGATTTTCTGACCTCCCTCAGATGAGTTTGACAAATCTCACATACAAAATACTACAAATTGTGAGGAAGATTATCAAATTCAAAGCCAAGAGGGCGACCAATGAATCCGTCAGTGACATCGATGACAATCCTATAACTAAGAGGCGGAGAAGTTCTCAAGTTCGTAGTTTAACTCGATCGAGGCATCGAGCACCCTCGGCTTCTGTGAATCTCCAATAAATTCCCAACCAAACAAGACTCAAGAAGAGCTGCCACCGAGGTCTACCAATCGAGGGTGGAGGAAGAGCGGCGGCACCACCGGCGAGCCGCCCGACGCCTCCTCCATGGCTTCTAACTGTCCGCCGTTTGAATTCTCCGCCAAGTATTACTCCTCCGCCGGGGGAAGTTGCGTGCGGCAGAGCAGCTTCTTTGGAGGCAAAGCCGTGCTGAATCAGGGAGTTGGATACTCCGCTATTCTTGGATTTGGGGCTTTTTTTGCAGTCTTCACCTCCTTCCTGGTACTTAAACAGTTAAACCCCCTTCCCTCCCATTTCAATTTCAATTTCTGCTGTGTATTATTCATGAGGAGTGGGGGCATACTTTGTCATCTTCTCTCCATTTCTGATTTCTGGCAGTAAATTGAGATTATGAGAACATATATGTATATATATATATATATAATAATAAAAATAAAACAAGTTAATGTGATATTTATATAGGTATCAGGAATTCAACTCTTAAATTAAAACAATCTTAAAGTTTCTTTGAAATGACAAAAAATTAATGATATTATTGACATTAATTTGTACTCTTAAATTATTAAAATTAAATAATTTAGTGTTTTTAGACATATGCCATAATTAGTATATATGAATGAAAAAGTAGTTTTCTTGATAATATGTTTCTGGAGATCCAAAACTTCTTGCCAATTTTTTAGACTTTTTAATTTAAAAATATTTTTAAAACATATGATTCGCTCACTGATTCACTTAATTATTTTTTTAAAAAATTAAATATTTTTAAACTCCTATTAGTTAATAAAAGATTTTGTTTTTGGGATCTTTCCATGCTCTCTCCAAAATCCTGGGCAATTTTTTTTTCCAATTATTTGTCTTTCCTATAATGTTTGATACTATTATTTATCTTTTTTTAGTGTTTTCTTAATCTTCAAAATGAATTATTATTATATCAATAATTGAATATAAAATTACAATATAATTAGGGTATTACTATAGAATTTAATTAAAAAACACTTTTTGTGTGTATATATATATGTTTTTTGTTTATAATTATTTTTATATAAACTCGAGGGTGGGATCATTTTTTATTGAATAGATTAAATTAAATATATAAATATATTCGCTAACAAGTAATAAAAGAATTATTATTTGTATAGGGTTTTGAGAAATCTTACATCTAAAAAAAAATTAGATATTTACACTGACGAATAATTCCAAGTTAAATATTTAATTTTATTATTGACTATTAAATACACTTTCAAAAAATAGTTTCAATTTCCTATTTTATATGTCAAATGTATTTTAAAATTTTCAAATTTACAACACTGATATTCAAACCATTCAATTCAATGTAAATGAAAATTTGAGCATTTGTATGTTTTTTTAAAACTCCGTATTTAAATTATTTAATTTGTTAATTTTCTTTATAAACTCATATTATATAATTTAGGCACATAGAAAGAAATACGGCAAATTCTAAACATTTAATTTTTTATTTTCAATTTAATTTTTTTATGACCTATTATAAAATAACTTTCTTACCTAAATATAGCCAAAGTGGAGGAGAGATAGGAATTAACTTTTAAAAGAAAAACTTTATGATTTGTGAATTCTTTTTAAATAAGTAATGAAGATTTGAGAAAAATTTAGAATAATTTATATACAGCAAGAAGTTTAAAAGTTTGTAAGCGGAGAAGACTTTTTAATATACAATCTATAATACTATTGAATATATTAAATTAAAAAATTTGAAATAATGTTATAAATTTTAAAAAATGTTGTATGTATTCTTTTAGGCGATCAACCAAAAAAGTTTTATATTAAATGCTTTTTGTTTTGTTCAAGTAAGCTTTTATTTGATTTTAAAATTTTAGTTTTTATTTTTTGTTAAGTAGAAGGTTGAGTAAAAGAATTATACATGGTAACTTTTTAACTTGGATATCAAAGCTAAAAAATACGTTTGATGACATTTCTCCAGTCATTTTATACTTGTCTTATATATTTTATTGAAATGATTATTTTCAAAATGGTTGTTTTACATATTGACTTTAACTAAATTGCATTACTTTTTAAAAAAATTTCTTAACTTATTTTAGGTGCTATAAAATGAAATATATATATATATATAGTATTTATATTTCATTCCGTGCATAATACAGGTTGATTACTACTTACAAGCATATATCAACAAAATGGGATTTGTGTGAGAATGTTTATGGGAGCTTTAGAATTCAATTTTAATTTTTTTAGAATTTTTGACTTATTGTTTTTAAAATATTTGACTAACTCATTCAATTAATATTTTTAACAATTAAAAATATTTTAGTAGTTAATACAACCCTTTATTTTTGGGATCTTTCTATTTTGTCTCCAACTCATGGATAAATTTCTATTCTCTTGTATTGTCTTTCCAATTTTGTTTGATATTTTATTTTTCTTTCTTTTTTTTTTGTATTTTTCTAATCTTGGGGAATATCTATTATCATATAAGAAATTGAATATAAAATAACAATATAACTAGATTTTTGCATATATAGTAATTTTAAAACTTTTTAAAATTTGGCCTTTCAATAAAACTTAATTAAAAAACACTATCCATGTATATATATATATATATATATATATTGTATATAATCGTTTTTGTATAAATTCAAGGGTGGGATCAATTTAATTTTTGTTGCTGGATTGAATTGAAAATATAAATGTAATTGTCAAAGAGTAATAAAAAACTAGTTATTGGTATAAGGTTTTGAATAAACTAACAATTAAAAAATTTAGATATTTATGTTGACGATAAAAAAATTAAACATGTTTTTAGGTTGAATAAATTTTGATAGTTGTTGGTATTTTCCTAATCTTAGCAAAAAATCACAGGCAAAAGTTAAAAATTTTAATTTCAAAGTAAAGAAAAAAAATGCCAAATAAATTATCATTATGTGACATGTTTACTTCATATTTAAAAAATCCTTAATCTTTGTTAAATAAAAAATAAACATTTACCATGTTGAGTAATTAATAAAAGGATTTGTAATGAATGTATAGAATTTATAAACCTTTAATATATTAACTAATTGACAGAATTTAAAGAATCGAAAACAATAATTGTTATAACTGATCATGACATATATGCTGTTACATCTTTAAAATTTAAAATATAAAAAACAAATGAGCTAAAAGATTTTACAATTTTCTATAATAATATATAATAGATATGAACATTGATTCATTTAGTTTAAATTTTCGTGTATTGCAAACATAAAAAATATAAATATTAGTACATAATTTTTTAATAATTAATTGTTAAATTATGAATAATTATGTTAATGAAATAGAATTGAGTTTATAGTGTCATATCCTCAACTCGCGTCCTTATCTTGTATCTAATTAGACCGGGAATCGGGTGGAAAAGATTAAAAAATTAGCAGGAGCATAAGTTATAATAGAGTAATTTGTCACTTGCAAGTATCATAATATATTACAAAATGAATCAGAATTTATTGAGCGGGTAGAACTAGGAACGAGTACAAGATAAATTATCTTTACTAATATCTTATTTATTTCATAATATTTAAAAATATATGATTAACTATAAATCTTGTATTTTAATTTTTTAATGCTATTGATTTACCAAAATAATATATATTACACAAGTTTACATCATCTAATTCTATATATATTTGACCATTCATAGGATGGGTTTTTTGCTAGTTAAGATTTATAATCAAAGGTTTCCGAACCTAAGACGCACGGATACAGGTACAATACACATACAGAATATGGAAAAAAATGAAAAAAGAAAAATTTATGTACTCAAAAAAAATACCTAGAATTTTATTCTGAAAGTGATTTGTAGGATATAGATTTATATTTGATAGGATGCGGAATACACTTCAAGTGAATCTTAACTATCCACTTTAAATTTTGAATAATTTTCTGAGTTTATAGTATTGCTGAATAAAAAACTAAGATACGTGTACAACTAGAATCAATTTATAATAAAGATTCTTTTTATATTATTTATGAAATTAAACTAAAAGTAAGTTAATTTATTTTGTTGTTTTTTCTTAATCTTCAATATCTATCTAAGTCAAAGCGTAAGTTATAGAGAAAAAAAATCTCAAAAGGGTAAGCGGTTAGGTTGCGAGAAAGTGAGCTGGACTTGAAAAAATAGTTTCGTGAAAACTAAGTTCTTTCAAGCCACTCCAATTCTTGTGAGAGGTACCCGAGTTTTTGTCCCACGATGGGAATGAGAAAATAGTTAAACTGTTGCGCGCTAATGCTAGCACTTATTGAATCAAAGACGAGAGGACACAAGCGCGCAATTAAACACAATGCTAAAAATAGTACATCCATCAAAAGGAAGGGCGGTGTTTGGGTATAGAGCGAGAAATTGTTTATTAATTAAGTATAGTATAGAGATAGGGCAGTTAGAATACCATACATCTATACTTATCATAGGAATCCTGCTTTCATAGTTTAGTATCCCGCACAAAGCTGAAGAAATTGTTGAAATTTCTGAATTCAATTGGCTTTATTTTTTGAATTCAATTAGCAATTGAATTGGTCATTCAATTGGAAATTAAATTCAAACCATTCAATTGAATTCAATACCAGAATTCAATTGACAATTAAATTAGCCATTCAATTGCCAATTCAATTCTGGTGTAACTCTCCATGAGGAAATTCTATATAATGAGGCTCCTATAGTATTATGCAAAAAGACACACAGATAGACAAGAGGTAAGTAGAAAAAGAATACAAGGAGAGGAGAAAGAAAGAGAGACCTGATTACAATTGTAAGTTGTGGGAGATAGAAAGACAAACGAGGTGCGTTCGTAACCGATCCTTAGTGGCGTTCCAACGTTCGGGTCAACCGTTTTATCCTGGGAGAGTGATGCCGGTGGAAAACCTACAACACCCTCGGTAGGCGGTGAATCATTCTTAAGGAAACTGCGTTTGCAGGACTCGGTTTGCATTGTCTATTCATGCTAATTTCTGTATTTTGTTTCATGTAATTTCAGTTTATTGTAATCATTGTTTTTTAATAAAGATGCATTTTCTAGACAACCGAACAGATCATGTATTGCGTTATATTTCTTCCAACAGGATTTCCTTACAGGACTATAAAACTATAGTAAAAAACAACGGAACATACAAGTAAACTGAGAGGGATCTTCTTTATTTTTTGTTTTTTATCATCATGTTATGTGTCATTTTGTATATTTTGATCTCGTATGAATTTTAAAATTTCTCTCTGGACAGATGTACAGTAGTGGTAATCCAACAAATATTGCAAACCCTATCAAGGATGCCAGTGTTCGAATTGATTTAAAGACTATTGATGGAAGGCTGACGTTGTTTGAAACAACTCTTTGCAAAAAACTCTCTTTGGATGAACTTGTCACACAAAGTGAGCTGGACCCTCAAGGTTATCTCGCTGCATACAATGAGAAAGATATTCAATTAATATGCTGCCAAGCTGATGCAAGCACCTCGTGGCTCGTCCCACCAATTGTTCAGGCCAGATTTGTTCAATCCCTTAGATGGAGCATGGAAATTACATTTTCTTGGCAATTCAACAGGGATAGGCCTAAAGGGAAGGAAGTCGTGAAGTATGAATTAATTGTTCAAGATCAGGCCCTTCCAAGTTCAATGGAAGTGATGAAAGTACTGAACGGTACTTCCAATGGTTTTAGGATATATAATGTTTATCCAAGATACTTCCGAGTTACTGGCTCTGGTGATGTGAGATTTCTTGAACAAGCGGTGTGTGGCATTCAAATATTTACTTTCTTCCAAAAATGAATATTATTCTAGACTTAATTATGTAGGCTACAGCAAGGACGAAATTTCATTTTAGTGTATTGTTTTGATTAGTAGGAAAACGTAAACATTTTGAAACGTTTTGCAAATATTTCAAAAACATTTTGAGAACATTTCTAATGTGTTGTTTAGACATGTTTGGAAATATAAGTTGAAATTTGTATATTAAAGGCATGATTGATTAAATAAATATAAGGAGATTTATGTAGTTAACATAAAAGAATGTGTAAAGCCATAAAAACTAATGCTTTCTATGATTTATTTTCTTATGTATAATTAAATACTTAATTTTTTTAAATACAAAAATGCAAATGATTCTAAAAAGTGTAAGACGCTAACAAAATAAAGTGTAAAAGCACTTAGTTGTAATACTAATGTTGTTATTTTTAATAAAGTAAAATAAAACCATCTATAATTTTCTTAGAAAAAATAAAAATATTTATGAAACATTTTAAATTCCTTTCAATAATTTTTTTAGATATATTGCATAATGTTTTTTGTGTGTTTTGAAGGAAACACTAGAATTTCGTTATTCTACTAGTTTTGTCGGTGGCTTTGAAAACATAAACATTGCAGTCGTTTCTATGGAAACAAATGAAAATTTGTTTCCATTGAATGGATTTATCTCAATAGTTATGATCAGTTGATGACCATAAATCAAAATTATTGCGAATACAGGTGCAGCTGGTTAGTGGTGATCTAGTTCTTAATCATGGTAATCCAGAGTGGTGGTCTTTCCATGATATAGATGCCTCAGATGTGAGTGGCTGTGGAGAATTAGCTGGACCAATGGCTATCATTGTATCGGAGGAAACACCGCGTAAGTTCAAAGAAATGCGATTGCAATAGACATTGTTTTCATTTGGCATTTCGGTGAAATATCCCGACACAAGGTTCTTCCTTTTCTTCTTTTGTCTACTGAAATTCATCTTTTTATTTTCCTCCAGAGGGTATTCTTGGTGACACTCTGAGCAAGTTCAGCATTTGGGGCCTCTACCTTACTTTTGTGCTTGCAGTTGGTCGTTTCATTAGACTTCAATGTTCTGACCTAAGAATGAGAATACCATTTGAAAACCTACCTTCTTGTGACAGGTACAAAAACTTAGTAGTTTTTGTCATCTAAGACCATTAAGGATGAAATCTGAATACTAAATTTTCATTTTCATTTTCATCACAATTTTTTTAACTGCAATTTTCTGTCCAGTTTGACACCCTGCCAATTGAAATTGGAAACTGAAGGATTCATTTGTAAGGTTTCTTTGGGTGCCATTCTCAAAATGGGATTGCTTGCCTTGTAGATCTAAACTCTTGATTTTCTCAGGAACAAGAGATTTAATAATTGAATAGCTTCTCAAACCAGCACATAAAAAGAGGATTTATTGGAGGCCAAGAAACACGAGTTCCAGGGGTCCCGTGTACCGTTCTTTCATGTTTTTAGCCAATTCTGGTTTTCATGTTATTTGATGCAGGTTACTGGCAATCTGTGAGGACATTTATGCTGCAAGAGCCGAGGGTGAACTAGAAGTCGAAGAGGTTCTCTATTGGATACTTGTGAAGATTTACCGGTCACCACACATTCTACTTGAATACACTAAAGGTGATTAGGTCATCAAAAGAATGGTTCTCTTTTCAAAACAGCAGCTTCATGGAGCTAGAAGATGCCGAATACTGGCTACAATAAAATTCAGATTCAAATAGAGCAGGAAATTGCTGAGGGAGAGTTCCCGGTGGAAGTAGCAGTAATCATTCCATTAGCCAGATCAAAGAAGCTCCTCTTATGATCTAACTTTTTTTTAGCATTTTCTACAGAGGATTTTCCTGTTCTAATGCAGTGTTAATTGCTCACCATTGATGAATTTGGATTATTGGTAGAGATGCTCTTACTAAATCTGTCAATTTATTCCCATTTCCTTTGAGTTCCTGTCTACAATAATATGCTCTTAGACAGTGTTTGAATCGAGAATTTGTAAAGAAATTCAAGGAGAGGGAGGAAAAGAGCATAAGAAAATAACGAAATGAAGAATCTGAGTTTATTTTTTGATTTTCCTATCATTTTTTTTTTCGTTGGTAAAATCCCTCCTCCAGAATGATGCTATATATATATAAAAAACAATTTTTTGCAAAAGAAAATATAAAAATTTGTGTTGGATTATGTATCAACAAACCTCTCCTACGCTTTGAGTTCATTTTAGTCGAAAAATTGACGAGAATGGCAATTATTTATACGTATATGTTTTTATTAATGTTTATTCATGTTTTGATATTTTTGTATTTAAAAACTCCGTTGTTGGAATAATTAGAGAAGTTACTGCATTTCTTTAATATCTACTAGCATCCATGACATATGTTATATGTGTGCAATATATAATTTAAGGTTAATTAATTATTAGTTCATTTTATAATAGTAGTAGAATAATTGGAACTATT
>JAULJZ010122503.1:0-11169 GCA_032270985.1 Heliamphora pulchella
ATTTTTCAAAAAATGTGAAACAGAAAATAAAATAAATAAATGCCTTTAATCACTACCTTAGCTGAAAAGCTGGAGAAGAAATTATGCATTTATTAAATTTTATTTGTTACGCATTTAAATACGAAAAGATATTTGATTTTTTCAGATCGCGTAACTTTCAAAATTAATAAATTTATTTTAATTAAACATATTTTTATAACCCTAAAAAATGTTTTAAAAATCTAAGTGGGAGAGGAAATTTATTCACAGATAAATTATGTGGTCTTCATCACTAGTTTGTAGGCGATGCAATTAAACCCTGCGTGTCAGCAGTAAGGCCTTCCTTCCCATTGGACAGATTAATTGTGGTTTCGCTAGTACAAACTTTCTTTATGGATAATTCTGGGTAATTATTAGTGTGGATCACTTCTCCATCTGAATGGTTCATTGAGAAGCGATTGATTTGGGATTAGGTGATGGTTAACACTTAGCTACATATAATAGCATTCTCTTCATCTGAGTCACTACTATTATATACTAGACCGAAATTATGTCAAATATTTAATTTTACTTGGTATGATCAATTGTCTAGATAGTAAAATTAAAAGAAATTAGCATATCTAGTCTTATGATAGATAATAGACGTCCACCCATCGTGGCATGGTATTTACAAGTTACAAGGTTACTGGCGAATTTATTTTTAAAACGGTAGAGAGAACCAAATTAAAATGAATTCAAAGTTTTGCTCATCATAATTAACAATTTTTTTAATTATGTGATTCTCAGGATTAAAATAGATTTCAACCCACTCACTTCAATACTCAAAGAAAACAAACTTACGGGATCAAATTTTGTTGACAGAAAATGTAAATTGGATATAGCTTTAACTACAAATGCATTCTTTTAAGACCAGAAAATGTATTTGTTTCTGAAAAAGGTTCTTCCTTTGGACCGAAAGGCATGAAGAAGAAAAATGTTTAGAAACAGAGAGACACGATTTTCAGGGTAATTAGTGGATCACGAACTGGTGTGAAAAAGCCGAAAGACAAATGTTTTCACTATAACCAGACCCGACACTGAAAAAAGCTATGTCTAGTATTTCTTAGAGGGCAGAACAAACAGAGTAATTTCTATTCACTGGTTTGTGGAAACATGTTTAGCAGTGTTATCTACCAGTACTTGGTGTGTAGATACGGGAGCCATTAATCTTGTCTGTAATTCATTGCAGGGGTTTCAAAAAAATTCGATAACTTAGTGATGGGGAGACTTACCTGCATATGGACAATAATACAAAGATAACAGCAGTTGCAATAGAAGATGTCACTCTCAGTTTTGATAGAGATTAGGTTTTAATATTGAGAGATTGTCTTTATGTACCTGCCATTAGAAGGAATTTAGTTTTTATTTCTGCATTGGCTAAAGATCGATATTTGATTTATTTTAATAACTCTGTGGTTATTAGGGATAATAAACGGGTTAACCGTTCTGTTACATTGGTGGATAGTCTTTATATTATTACTTCTATCTCTCTTATGCTGTAGCTAATTGAAACAAATAATACATCTATATTACCATATAAGAGAAATTTTCTTTATTTAATGAACCAAACGTTTATTTAGCACTTACGCTTAGGTCATATTAATCTAAAAAGTATAAACAGACTGGTAGCAGATAGACCTTTGAGTTCATTGAAAGTGGAGGCACTTTCAGTCTTTGAATCTTGCTTAGTGGGTAAGATAACCAAGAGGCCCTTTTTGACCAAAAGTTATAGAGCTAAAGAACCGTTGGAGTTGGTTCATTCTAATGTGTGTGGTCCTATGACAATCCGGGCTAGAGGTGGCTTTGAGTATTTTGTCAGTTTTATTGATGACTACTCAAGGTATGAATACATTTACCTAATGCACCGTAAGTCTGAATGCTTTGAAAAATTCAAAGAATTTAAGGCGGAGGCGGAGAAACATCTGGGTAAAAGTATCAAATCATTACGATCTGACCGTGGTGGAAAATACCTTTTTGGAGAGTTTAAGGACTACTTGTCATTAGAGTAGATTACATCCCAGTTGGCTGCACCTGACATTCCACAGCAGAATGGTGTAGCAAAAAGAAGAAATATGACTCTTATGGAGATGGTATGGTCAATGATGAGTTATTCAGGTTTACCAGATTTGTTTTGGAGACTCGCTTTAAACAGCGGCTTACATTCTGAACATGGTACCTTCTAAATCAGTACCTTCTACTCCCATAGAATTGTGAACCGGGTGTAAGCCTAGTCTGAAACACATTCGAATTTGGGGGTGTCCAACACATGTGCTGAAAGGGAACACGGATAAGTTGGAACCAAGGACAAAAGTCTGTTTCCTTGTAGGGTATCCCAAGGGAACGAATGGTGGTCTATTTTATAATCTTAAGGATCAGAAGGTCATTGTTAGCACCAATGCCCGATTCTTAAAAGATAATTATATTATGGATCATAGGTCCAAAAGTAAAATTGTTATGAAAGAACTAAGAGAAAATACCAGTAGAACGAAAGAGGAACCACAAGTCACTGATATTCCATTACCTTGTCGTAGTGGGAGGATTATCGGGACAGGTACAAATCAAGAACAGGGTGCTAATGCACAGGGTTCAGATTCTGTACCGCCTGTTACTGCTAGTACACAGACATGGGTAGTGCCTCGTCGTAGTGGGAGGGTTGTTCATCAACCTGACTGGTATTTGTTCTTGGGAGAGTCTTTTGACAGGATCCCTACAGAACTGGATACCGTGCCCTGTAACTACAATGAAGCACTACAAAATAGAGATGTAGATCTTTAGCGAAGGGCTATGAATTCAAAGATGAAATTTATATATTCCAATCAGGTTTGAAAACTTGTAGAACCACCCGAAGGGTTAAAACCCATTGGATGCAAGTGGATCTACAAGAGGAAGAGAGAAATAGACGGGAAGGTTAAAACTTTCAAAGCCAGGCTTGTTGCTAAAATGTTCACTTAGAAAGAAGGAATCGATTATGAGGAAACCTTTTCACCGGTAGCCATGCTTAAGTTTATTCGGATTCTTTTATCTATTGCCGCACTTTTCGATTACGAAATCTGGCAAATGGATGTCAAGACAGGTTTTCTTAACGGAAGTCTTGACGAGTGTATCTATATGATACAACTAGACGGATTCATTGCAAAGGGCCGAGAGCACATGTTGTGCAAGCTTAAGAGATCTATTTATGGACTTAAACAGGCATCGAGGTCTTGAAACACTCGATTTGAGCAAGCTATAAAATCTTATGAATTTGATCAAAGTTCGGATGAGTCCTGTGTGTACAAGAAGCGTAACGAAAGCATGGTGATCTTTCTAGTACTTTATGTAGATGATATCTTGCTCACCGAAAACGATGTGGGGGTATTATCTATGATTAAAGTATGGTTATCTAGACAGTTCGATATGAAGAACTTGCGAAAAGCCAGTTACATCCTTGGGATCAAGCTTGTGCGAGATCAAAAACAAAAGATGTTAGACTTATCACAAGCAAAGTATATCAATGATATCCTTGCTCGTTTTAGCATGCAAGATTTTAAGAAATGATTTCTTCTTTTTAGGAATGGAATCACTCTATCCAAGGATCAGTGTCTTAGGACACCTGATGAGATAGAGAGGATGAAGGCGGTTCCTTATGCTTCGACAGTAGGAAGCCTCATGTATACTATGCTTTGCACTAAACCCGAAATTTACTTTGTCATTGACATGGTTAGCAGATATCAGTCTAATCTAGGGCATGAGTATTGGACTGCAGTAAAAAATATAATCAAGTACCTAAAAAAGACTACGGATTATATGTTGTTTACCAGGCAGACAGTCTAGAATCTTTGGGGTACACAGATTTTTAGTCAGACATAAAGCTTGTATCAGGAGACAACCTTGCAGATCCTATACAAAGAGCTTCCGGCTAAGACTTTTGATAGTTATGTAGAGGGCATGGGAGTTAGATGTATAGCAGTATGATTTTGAGTATAAGTGGGATATTGTTAGGGTTGGTATACTGAAAATCATATTTCTAGTATTTAATTTTATTTTAATAAAATTAATTTTTTATTTTATGAGAATCTTTATGAGTAATGTATGTATATCATTTCTTAATATTATGCATGGAAGTCCGATTTTCTGTATAGTATTTAATCTGGTGTGTAGAATGCAACTTACACACAGAAGACCAGATCTTAGGCTATTGCAGAATATAAATTTTATGTTCATAGTTTAGATGAAAATAGACATATCATCGGTACGATTGTAGTACAGAGTTTTAGTAGACCTGTCTTGATTACGGGGAACAAATAATAGCGTCGTCTATTATTCCAACTGTCTATGTTAGTACACTTTGTATGCATTGAATGGGATAATTGGAGTCATTAATTTTGTACTGACTATATAAATTAATTCACACCCCAAGGTTATTATGAATAGTGCTTATCCTCTTAATCTTGAAATAATTATTGATTTGCATATATTTAATAGTTGTTATTTTGATTCATTAGAGGGTGCAATCTTATATGGGTCTATATTCCCGGTGAGTTGGATGGTGGTATTATTTATATGGCAAATATTAATTATTGACGGAATTCACGTCTTGAATGATCGAGATTGACGATACCCCCTTAAGGATACTTATAAGTTTTGATCGGGCCAAACCCTATAGGTGGATTTGATTATCCGGTGGTCAAATAAGTTAAGCGGAAGGGTTTAAAGAATATCAAGATGCCGATTAAATTAAATTGTCAATAATTAAATTTAGTTGGCGAATATCAAGAATCTTAATGTGGGAAGAAATGGTAAGCATTTAATAACATAAGCTCAATACAAGAATATCTTGAGATTATGAGTTAGAGTGCAAGTACAGTTTTTTAGTGGTGTGAATTATAAATCAGTGTTTTATGAAAATTGCTGAAACTGATACTGGTCTTCCATAATTGCAGTTACTGCTATGCATCTTTCTTTAATTGCAGAAATCGTTGGTAGGTGTTTGTGTTCTACTGGAAGTCTTACTCATAATTACTCCCTAGGTTCCTACTGTAACCCTATATATACGCGGGTAGCTGAACCAGTTTAAGATTGATACATCATATATCAGATAGATCATATCTCATCATTATTATTATGATATTATTTTTGTCTTTCAAGACTTAAATACATTGGGAGTCTGCCGGTACGAGTTCTCGGAGGATCGTAACCCACACTACGTTCGAGGATCGCGTAAGAAAATATAGTAGAAGATCTAATTGGAGTTTCAACTCGAAATCAAGTCGTAGTTGAAGATTAGATCGACAAGAGCTATTCTTCTAAATTAACTTTGGTTGCACGGATTTATTTTTGACCATTCGGCGTCAAAATTTTTATCTAGAGCCCGTTTCGGCGTTTGATCGTCCAGTTAATTTTTTTACCGAAAATCATTTACTAAAAATAATGATCTTGACAGTATTGCCTCCAACAGATACAAAATCAGATCTATAACAATTTAATTATTTAAAATACACACGATTACACGTAGCATCTTTATAAGACATGAAGTCTAGGATCCTATCTCGGTGAGTTAAAAACTCGACGCCTTGAACTACGTGTAAAATCGAGTTTCGTCGGAATAAAATTCCATCCCGATGAACGCGTAACCTACCGTGCTAATAACAAGGATCCACTATTGGATCGTTGAAAATCGAGCCCCGGGCCCCCGAGAACTTAGAGAGAAGGCAGAGAGAAAAAAGAAAACTTACTAGAGAAGTTTTAAAAATATCTTTTGAGAATATCTAACTACAGATATTTATAGACCTCCAAAATATATTTTTTTGAAATTTTTTAAAATTCGCACCGCAACGTCCCACGACCCCGGAAATCAATCCCGCATACATATCTAACCTCGATTATGCATCTAAAAAGCAATTAAACATGTTATCACAAAAACACGAAACGCACGTTGAAAAACGCCGAAAAAAGAAAAAGGGTCAAGGTCATACAACTCTACCCCCTTTAAAGGAATTTTGCTCCTGAAATTCAACTCAAGGTCAAAACAACAAACTATCAATCGCAATCGACACAGGCATACGAGATGGTCAGCCGAACAATTCCTAGGGTATAGTCAAACAAGGTCATGCATCCTAAACAATGGCTAGCTATTTCAACGACATGGGTTCTACAATGCACCTGAACCTCACATCCTCACCAATCGCTGCCTCAACAACACAACACTCACGGAATCTATCACCAACTCCCAAATAGATACAATGAAGAACTGGCCCAAAGTCGGCAGACTCATAAAGTACCTCTGCTTGCTAAAGGTATATCTGCATCATCTGGCACAACTAGCGCCCTAGAAGAACTAGGAGCTATAAGGGCATACGCTCAAGGTAATGTCGCTCTGCCCTGTCCACCATAACTCGGCACTATCGGTTGCCGTACCGATTGAACTGATGCACTCCCACCTGCCATCCAAGAAGTTTGAACCGTGAGATACTGTCGTCGCTCCTGCACATACGAACCCTCTGGTGTGCCCATTGTACTCGGTGCACCCTCTCTCTGAGGACAAGTCTTGCAAGTCCTGCGAATATGTCCCGTTTGACCACATCTATAACAAATCAGCAGCTCCGTCCCCTGCGACTGATCCGTTATGGAACTTTGAGCTTGCCTCAACTGTGGGTCTCGGTACTGCCTCGGCTGCGGGCAATCTGGCACACGATGCCCCGGCTGTCCACATCGATAGCATCTGACCTCCCTCTGCTCTAGCCTTCCCGACAAAGCCACTAATGGTGCCGGTGTAGAGAACTATTGTGGTCCAGTTGGATGAAAGCTAGGACCAGAGGACCTATGCCTCTTGTTAGAATGCACACCTGTCTGCGCATCTGTCCCACCCTGAGGTGTCCTGGCCTCCTTGGAATCTCGAATCTCAGTCATAGTGTTCTCAACCCTCGCTGCTGCCTCTACCAGCTCTGTGAATACACGAAGTCCCATCGCAACCACACGCTCCCTGATCATTGGCCTCAAGCCCTGTTCAAACCTCATAGATCGCAGCTCGTCTGTGCTCACCAACTCTGGTGCAAACCGGAACAAGATCATAAACCTGGCCTCGTATTGCATGACATCCATGGTCCCCTAGGTAAGAGTGTAGAACTCCTCCATATACAAGTCCCTCTTCGAAGCCGGGAAATATTTCTCCAGAAACACTCCTATAAAGGCTGCCCATGTGACTCCCATAATGGTCCTAGCATATTTTTACCACGCGTGAGCAGCACCCCTCAGCTGGAAGGTAGCAAAAGAAACCCGCAACTCGTCCACTTCAATCTGTAACATGTCCAGGATTCGAGTCACCAACTCTAACCACTCTGTCGCCACAATAGAATCAGGAGCTCTCGCAAAGGTAGGCGGATCCATGCGCCTGAACTCCCACATCGCTATTGTAGCCCTCGCCTCAGGTACTCCCTCTCTCTCCCTAACGATCTCACCTCTAACCAACTGCTGGATAGAACCTGCCAGCACACGCAACAACTCCGTCGCGTCTATCAATCCCAGGGGAGCATTTGTATCCCCAGCATCAGGGATAGGCATATCCCCTTGGCTAACACCACGGCTTCGCCCTCTCCTCACAGACATCGCGTCTATATGAAAAAGACAGAATATGAGATGCAACACATAGCATAAACCACATAAGCATGCTAACACATAGCCACATAGGTTCATGCTAAATAAAATCTCACATACCGAGGAGAACCAACAAGAATGGCACGTCAATCTGGATAATCTACTCAGATTCCCTGCTAGAAATCACATCAGCTAAACGCGTTTCTAACTTGGCTTCCAAGTTTATAGACCTAAATATCCAAAGGCAAGACTATCACTCGTAAGATTCAACCCCAATGCTCACATATACACATCATTCACGCATAACCTGCATGCTATCACATTCATGTTATCAACATATCTAAACACATATAGTCAAGCACAAGCAGTCAACCTCACACGGGATACACCCTCTTTCCACGGCTCTTAGGTATTCGAACCTAGAGCTCTGATACCAATCTGTCATGCCCCAAACTCTAGGTCACGTGAAACACCCACAAACAACCAACTCGAGAATATACTCTCAAATTAAACCATACATGCATTGTATATAATCGCCAAACGACATACATTACACGGTTTCAACACCGACAAAACATATATACAACATACATGAAACAGAAAGAACAAAAAGAAAGACTACAGCTCTTCTACCTCTCCAGCACCTCCAGATCAACCTACGTAATCGGTACCTGAAAAAAATCAAATCCCATGTCGTGAGCCAAAGCTCAGCAGATACAAGACAAGACATGTAGTATAAGTTAAACATGCTAGAAAAATGAGATGCAGTTTTAGACTCTCTTTTAAGCCTTTAAAATGAGTTTTCATATGCAACGGGATAGCGAGGATACAAACCATCTTTTGACTCACTCACAGGAGCCTAGAAAACAATATGAAAATGGTTTTTAGATCGCGATTCACGGGAGTCTCAAATACGATTTAAAAATTGGTCTATCCGTTCCATAATGCAGTTCATACAATCCATGTAATCTCTTAGACCGAGAGACCTCAACTCCAACAGAATTCAGTACAGATGCGTATAACCGACGATCACAAGCCGCAACAATAGTCCTAACACTGAGATAAAGATCTGTACACAAACATACATTTCCGGGATAAAACCGTATACTACGAGGTAAAACCATAGACCACGGGGTAAAACCGCAAGCCATGGGATAAAATCGTAAACCACGGGATAAGATCGCATATCACGGGATAAAACCGCATATTACGGGATAAAACTGAACACTACGAGATAAAACCAAACATTATGGGATAACATCGAACATTACATGCATATTAAGCTAGGGTTTAAATGCATAAAGCCACGTACTATCACTTCGTTACACAAACCATGTCACATGCCACACACGCGACTCACACCGCACCTGTAACCCAGGCAACATGCAGTACATGCATCCGTTCCTCATATTCCACGTAACCATGCCTATAAGACATTTGAGTTTTAAAGCATGCAACCACGGTACACGTAACGATACCCAAAACCATGTAATCCACTTACTAATTCGTACATAAATAAACAGTTATAAATGCATATAACCATGTATAACAATACATCATGACGCCACCCGGACAACCAACACCTAACCCAGAGGCCAACACCTGAACCTCCCACAAAACGGCTCTCACCAAAATCTACCTTTAAACCAAACCACGAACCCACACGTCCTGCACATAACCAGCACGCACACAACCGTGCCACAACACTCAAAACTAACCATGCACGTCATACCCGAGGACGGCACCATAAAAACACCCGAGGCCATGACACGATCCCTGAAACCACAACACAGCCAACTGAACCCCAAAAAGGATCCAATGGTACTTCAGTCGATTAACCCCATATTCAATCAACTGAATACCATTGAACGCTAATTGGAAACCCAAAACCCAACAAAAAAACACCCACACGAAACTGCCGAGGTCAAGTCGGCTGGACTCCAAGCCCCAGTCGACTGAACAACACATTGAAAAAGCCCAAAAATGCCCAAACACACTGTCCAGTCGACTGACCCTCACGGTCCAGTCGACTGAACCCAAGCGAAAACTGGTTTCGAGCTATGGGTTTCAACCTCTAAACCTTGATTCGAAGCCTCTGAACTCCCATCCAACATCCTCAGACATACACATGCTCAGGCCTAACACCAAGACCTCAAAAGAAACACCCGACACTTGATTCCATCCACCAAAATTGTCGAAAAATGGGTTTTAAACCTAAAAACCCAACTTGATACAAAATCAAATCTATAGCAATCTAACCGTTAAAAACACACACGATTACCCGTAATACCCTTATAAGACATGAGAGTCTAGGATCCTATCTTGGTGAGTTAAAAACTCGACGCCTCGAACCACGTGCAAAATCGAGTTTCGTCGAAATGGAATTCTGTCTGGATGAACGCGTAGCCCACTGTGCCAATAACAAGGATTTGCTATTGGATCGTAGAAAATCGAGCCCCATGCCCCCGAGAACTTATAGAGAAGGCAAAGAAAAAAAAGAAAACTTACTGAAAAAATTTTGAAAATATCTTTTGAAAATATTTAATTCTAGATATTTATAGACCTCCAAAATTTCTTTTTTTGAAATTATTCAAAATTTGCACCGCAACGTCCCACGGTCCTGGGAACCAACCCCGCATGCATATCTAACCCCGATCATGCATCTAAAAAACGTTTAAACATGCTATCACGAAAACACGAAACGCGCGTCGAAAAACACCAAAAAAAGAAAACGGGTCAGGGCCTCACAATCATTAATGATAAACTCCTAAGCTAATCATTTAAATCTTCAAAATTGACCAACTCAAACTTCAAAACTATCATCTCAGCATGTGCTTTTGGTAATGAAACAGAATTTGCTACATTGAACATGAACTGAGCCATTTCAAGAGATCTAAGAATCAAATCTAAGAAATATAAATCTACCAACCAAGAGAGAGAGAAAGAGAGAGAAGTAGCACAAAATTATGAAATAAAAATAGCTACACTCCAATACATTTGGTTTTTCAAAAAGCCCTTTGTATGGGAAAAAAGGACCAATTTCAAGAAAGGTGACCCCAATCTAGTGTCAAATACAACTCTGGCTTTTGTGATTGAGAAAGCTAAGGAGCTTCGTGTGCCCAAGAACCTTATTTGTTTTAACAAATTTTAATAAAACATGTTCTGTTGTCATTTTTTGTTCTAAAGGTTTCTTTTATCAGCAACGTTGTAAGACCAAATAGTAGTTCATAAAATATTAGAAAATGAATTAAGCTGCAAAAGATTAATATGAAAATTAATCTCAATACATAACAGTACAAAGTACAAATTCCTTAATCAATAAAAACTTACAGCAAATCGCGCAAACATTGGTTCCTTATCTTCATCTGTCATGTCACCCTAACATGGTATTCTTAATGGTGCAAACATTCGGCATACAACGCTGACTTCTGACTTGAAAATATGAGCATTTTTTCCCATTGCTCCCCATTTACCCTCCGGGATATGAACATCACGTATCTTTTCATTAGTTTGTAGCCTCTTTTGAAGTGCAAGCCCTCGAGATATGCCTCGTTTTCTTTTAGAAACAGTTGAAGTAGC
>JAULJZ010122514.1:0-11169 GCA_032270985.1 Heliamphora pulchella
TAAACCCAAAACCCAACTTTTGAAACAAAATCAGATCTCATGCGCTTTAATCGGTAAAAACACACACGATTACACGTAGCACCCTTATACGACATGAGAGTCTAGGATTCTACCTAGGTGAGTTAAAAACTCGACACCTCGAACCACGTGCAAAATCGAGTTTCATCGAAATAAAATTCCTTCCGAATGGATGCGTAGACCACGATGCCAATAACAAGGATCAGCTGCCTGATCGTCGAAAACTGAGCCTTGGGCCCCCGAGAAATTGGAGAGACGGCAGAGAGAAAAATGAGAAAACTTAGCTGAGAAGTTTTGAAAATATCTTTTGAAAATATCTAACGTCAGCTATTTATAGGCCATGATTTTTTTTTTAAATTTTCAAAATTCGCACCGTAACGCGCAACGGCCCCGGGAACCAACCCCGCATGCATATCTAAATCTGATCAATCATCAAAACGCATATAAACATGCAAAACCGTAAACGGTAAACACCCATCGAAAAATGCCGAAAAGAAACACGGGTTAGGGTCTCGCAATGACAATCATAATCCATATTGAGGATGGCATTAGGTACAGTATTATTGGATTCTTTGATGTATCTAACGTATAGATTTTTAATTTATGAAATTGGGATGAATTCAAAGGTTAATTTAACAGAAATTTGGATTTTTATTAAGTTTCTTGGATTTGTAGTATCAATTGACCCTATTAGTTGTAATCATGATGGAATTGTGTATGTATGGTTTGGTTTGAACTATTTAAAGTTGTCTTTTGAATATAATAAAAAGTGGTGATATGTGATTATATGTAGTACACGTATCATGTGAATTAATGAGAAGAACCAAGAATATGGTTGGATTTGAATTTAAGCAGATGAGAATCAAATCATTAAAGTGAATTTGGAACCGACAGTTGGTTGTGGAATAAGTTGGGCTTGCTTAACTCCGCGGCGAAAGACCAAAAATTTGCGTAAGTAGGGTGCCCTACCCATCGGGGTAGTTCTCAAAAAAGTGTTCACGGGTTGCCTACCCATCGGCATTCCTCTAGGAAACCAAAAAGGGATGTTTCCTATGCTGAGTTATAGAGCGGGCTATTATCCTTCATGCTTTGCGTAGCCGAATGGGTGGTAATAGTCATGGGGCTCTATAAGTTGCACCTGGGGTTGGTTCAGAACTTGATGAATAAAATAAACAAACTTGGATAATGAAGGAAAATGGAAGTGAGATGGATGTGAATGAAATATATGAAATGATTACCACTTAATGACCTTGGTATTGAAATATGGAATTTAGGCAAATTTGATGTGAACTAGTAAGAATGGAATGGGTGATGCACTTGAAAATTTTGAATTATAATTGTAGATTAGAGTATATATGATTATGTTAAGATGGAAATTAACGAGAATTAATTTATAATTTTAACTCAATTGTGAATAGATGAAAACTATTGTGAATGTACATGAGAACTTGTTTGTCTTGCATACTGACATCTACTCACTCACACCTTACATATCATCGTTAATATCATTTTTTAGTCACTATCCTACGAGTTTTGGCTCATATTGGCTGATTACATATTTTCAGGTTCAAATGCTAGGAGATGGCGTAAAGAAATTCTTTGACTTTAAACATATAGTTTTGAAGATGTAATTAACTGAATGTTATGGAGTTTAATTATTTTCTCTTGGGAAGTTGATGAAGACATGTAAATCATTTCTTATAAAGTATAAAGAAGTTGTGGAAGAACCTAAATATGAAAAGAATTGTGTGTTTACATTCAAAGTATCAACCCAAGGTCTTATGCTGTGAGTTCTAAGAAAGTTATGAGCTTCCATTAGATGAATGTAGTTATTTTGAGAAATTGAATGTAGTTTATGAAAATTAAAGGAAGTATGGTATGAATGTAGTTCTAATGGTACTCAATTGAATGTTACTGGGTTTGCATTAGAGATTGTTGATGGTTGATGGGTGGTGTTTGGCTTGAGATTCAGTGTTGAATTTCGGGGACGAAATTCCTTTAAAGGGGTGAGAGTTGTGAGACCCCGACCCATTTTATTTTAAAATGATTAAGTGGTGATGGGAGTAGGAATTAAAACTTGATCTTGGTGATGTTTTAGGTGAGTATTTTGAGCTTGGATACACATGAAATATATGTTTGGGGGAGAAAATGAGGTTCTAAGGGATGTTCGGAGAAAAATATGCGAAAAGTATGTGAAGAAAAGTGACATACATTTACTAATTTGGTCATAACATTTTGTACAAGATGAAGTTTGGTATGCGATTTGAACCATTGGAAAGTTGATTTCTGGGGCTTCAGTTTTAGCACAAGAATGACCCTATTCGGAGTTCGAACGAAAGAGATATGCTCGTTTGAAGTTGGGATAGCAATGTAGTGGAATGGGGGAAACGATCGAGCGGTCAAAAGACTGCTTGGGAAGACTGCTTTAAGGGCAGCGGGTAGCTTGGGTTTTGTGCATAGTTTGTTTTGTAAGCTTCCTCATCTCTCTTCTCAAACCCAAGACCAAAAGCTCTGCCTTCTCTCCAGGTTTTGGGTGTGTTCGGGCTCAGATCTTGGTGATTAGAGGGCGAATCCTTGGTGTATTCACCGTGGGCTTCACGTACATCCGAACGAAATCGTGTTTCGACGACTTTGATTTTTTGCCATTTGGTAAAGCTTTGAGTTTGTAATTCTATGAGGTAGGATCCTAGACTCTCATGTCTTAAAGGGGTGCGACGTGGAATTTTATGCATTTTTACCGTTTTAAAATGCATGAATAGTTTATCTTTGTGTTTAAACCATGTTTGTTGGACAAAAAGCATGTTTTGCATTTGTAATGGTTTATTAAAAAGTTGGTGGACGTGTGGGTGTCCGTGGTTTTCAAAAAGCTAGGTTTTAAAAATGGAGAGGTTCTTGTAAAAGTTATGAAAACCTAATTTTGGAGGTTTGGAGCTTACCCTTAAGGTTGAGACTCGTCTTATTGTTTGTTGGTCTCTATGGTTTGGTGGATGACATTGTTATGTGAATGTGATGTTTGCACATGGCTGTGTGCGTGCAAACTTTGGTTCATTCATGCATTAGTTGGAGTGGATATTGGTCTCTCGGTGAAAGCCTGTAAAGATGCATTAGTTGGGACAGATTTTGGTCCCTCGGTGAAAACTCGTAAAGATGCATAATGAGGGGTGGATTTTGATTCTACCGTGAATGCTCGCGAAGATGCATGTATTGCATGTGAATCATTGTGAGTTATGTAAAACCGTTTTCGAGGCTCGTGTGAGTTAGAATATTCATATTATTCTGTTGGCATGATTTGCTTTTATTTTATGCTAGTTTGTTTCTTATTGTGTTTTGGCTCATGGTGTGAAATTTTAAAAATATTTTTTAGGTGAACGTGGTCAAGTAGATTGATCTTGAGGTGTCCGGAGGTGGTTGAGGACAAGACCCTTTAGTTTTGTCCTTGTTGGGTAGTTTATACCGTTTTTATATGGGTCATGTTTTGATATAACATATTTTAGATTTGATGGCATGTGTAATGTAATTCTTATGGCCGTAGAGTCGATGTATGCATGATATATGTTTACGAGAGAGACCATGGGTTGGTTGTTGTTTCCCATAGTTTATTATTACGGTTTTCGTAGGTTGGTTCAGCATTTTACAAAAAGGTTTTTGGTTGGTTTATGCTTCATATAAACTCTTATGGCTCGAGGGAGATTTTGAAAATAACTTTTGCTCCTTTTTAAAAGTTATTTCTTTGCCTAAAATGTGTTGAAAGGTATGAAAAATATCCTAAGTGTTAAAAATTAAGTTTTTGACTTGAAAAAGAACCTGGAGCAGGACGAATCGATAGACTGATCGATCGGTCTATCGAGCGGTCTTTTATTACTCTCGGTTCTCTTGTGCAAACAAGAGACCAATCGATCGATTTTTTCACCGATCGATTGGTCTGGGCAACTTTGAAATTTTTTGGTGTTCAATTTCAAAGGCTTGGCTTTTTGGGGTTGTGTTTTGCTCCTTTAAACCTTTCTTCTCCTTAAATTAAATTCTCAGTTGGACGTATTTGAAAGGTTTTGAACTCGTTGTTTGTTTTTGTTTTGTATTGTGTCGTTTGAGATAAGCTTTGGCGGGTTTTGGTTTGTAAAATAGTTTTTTTTTGGGTGGTTCACGTGGCCCGGATTTGGGGCATGACAACTTGGTATCAGAGTTCTGGATTCTAATACCTAAGAGCCGTGGGAAAAGGTTACATCACCTTGTGAGGAAAGATGTGTGTGCTTGGTTGCAAGTGTTTAAGTGTTTTTATAACATAAGCATGATAGCTTGTTGAGCATGAGGATGTTGTGTATACGTAAGCATGGAGGTTGGACCTTAGGATTGATTAGTCTTGCCTTTAAGCGTTTGAATTAAAAAATTTGAAAGTCAAGTTAGAAATGCATTTGATCAACGTACTTTTTAGTAAGGAATCTAAGTAGGTTATCCAAATTGACGCGTCACTCTTGTCGGTTCTCCTTGGTATGTGGGGTTTGTTTAGCATGAATGTATGTGGCTAAGTGCTAGCATGATTATGTGGTTAATGTTTATGTTCATGCGACGTGTTGCATCTTATGTTTTGTATTCTTTTCATATAGACGTGATGTCTGCGCGGAGAGAACGAGGCCATGGTCGAGGCCGTGGCCATGGTTTGGGCCTATGAGATATGCCAATCCCTAATACTGGGGATGCAAATGCTCCCCAATGACCGATGGACGCGATAGAGTTGCTGTGTGTGATTGTAGGCTCCATCCAATAGTTGGTTGAGACTGCTAGAGGGAGAGAGAAAGAGCCTGAGTCGAGGACGACAGTGGCGATGCGAGAGTTTCGACATCTTGACCCTCCTACCTTTGCTGGGGATCCTGATCCTACGGTAGCTATAGAGTAGTTGGAGCTTGTGACCCGGATCCTTGATACGTTGTAGACAGTTGAGGATGATTTGCGATTTTCTTTTGTCGCTTTTCAGCTGAGAGGTGACGCTCACGAGTGGTGAAAATACGCCAAGACTACCGTGGAGGGCACGTGGGCATCTTTCACGGGGGTTTTTCTGGAGAAGTACTTTCTCGTTTCCTCCAGGGATTTGTACAGAGAGGATTTCTATTCTCTTACTCAGGGAACGGTGAGTATTGTGCAATACAAGGCCAGATTTACTAGTCTGTCCTGTTTTGCACCGGAGTTGGTGGTTACAGACGAGCTGCGTTCAAGAAGGCTTGAGCGGGGTTTGAGCCCTGTAATTAGGGAGCGAGTAGCTGGAATGAGGCTGCGTGTTTTTACAGAGCTAATGGAGTCGGCAGCAATGATCGAGAATACTCTGAGCGAGACCTGTGGACCTAGAGAAGTCAGGGCACAGCAGGGTAGAATAGGATCTCAGTCAGGTGGGCACTCCAACAAAAGGCAGAGGTCCTCTAGTTCTCATGTACCTGGATCACAGTAGCAATTTTTCACACCGGCACCATCAGTGGCTTCATCTAGGAGGCCAGAGCAGAGGGAGCTCGTCTGTTATCGGTGTAGGCAACCTGGGCATCGTGGGGCAGAGTGCCCACTGTCAAGGCCGTCCTAGAGCTTAGTGCCAGTTCAATTGCAGGGGAGGGAGCTTCCAGTTTATTTTGGGTATAGCCAACCATGGCATATTCGCAGGACTTGTCCTCAACGAGGCAGTGTGCCGAACACAGTTGGAACGCTAGTGGGTTCGTTTGCGCAAGATCGACAGGCTTATCAGCAGCAGTAGCCCATAGTGTAGACTTGCAGGGTTACAGATGCAGGTACCTCAATCTAGTCAGTATGGAAACCGACAGTCCTGGGTTATGGGAGACAGACTCGTATAACGCAGGGTCGAGTGTATGCCCTTATAGATCCCAATTCTTCCAAGGCACCGGTCGGACCCAATGATGCAGCTACTCCTCTAGTGAGCAGAGGTACTTTCTGAGTGTGCAGATTTTGGGCCAGTGTTCTTATCAACACAAGAGCATTGTGTTCTGTTGTTTCATCGGTTTGGGGGTTGGTGATGGACTCCGTGGGTGGTTTGCTGTGTGTAGAGACCTCGGTTGGAGAGGAGGTGATGTTTGAATGAGTTGGTAGATCCTGTGTCCTTGAGGTAGTTAGCCGTTGTTTAGAGTATATGACCACACTTGATCTTATCCTATGAATGGTTTGGCTGACCACCTTTCGTGCCTAAGTCGATTTCAATTGATGGGGTTGCTTTTCCTTTTTTACCATGTGGCAAATTTCGGGGACGAAATTCCTTTAAGGGGGGTAAAGTTGTGAGACCCTGACTCGTTTTTTTTTTGGGGCGATGTTTCAACGTGGTGTTAGTTGTTTTTGTGATAGCATGTTTATATGTATTTTTTGCATATTCGGGCTTAGAAATGCATGTTGGGTTGGATCTCGGGATTATTGGGCATTGTGGTGCGAAATTAAAAAAACGAAGATATTTTTGGTAAGCCTATAAATATCTAGCCTTAGATATTTTATTAGATATTTTTCTCTCTCAAGCCTTTGAAACCAATCGAAACCTCTGCCTTCTCTCTAGTTTTTGGGGAGCCCGGGGCATGATTTTTGACGATCGAGTAGCAGATCCTTGCGCTATCTACACCGAGGGCTACACGTTTATCCGGATGAAATCTCGTTTTGACGAAATTTATTTTTAGTCAGTGTTTCGAGCTTCAAGTTTTTAACTCAACGAGGTAGGATCTTAAACTCTCATGTCTTAAAGGGGTGCTACGTGAAATTGTATGTGTTTTTACTGTTTTAAAATGCATGAAAAGTCATTTAATGTTTATAAAAGTTGGTTTTATTTTTAAAACGTGTTTTGGGCGCTTTTAGTTGGACAAAAGGTTTTTAAATGTGTTTTTTGATTTCGTTCGAGGTTGTGGGCTTATGTATGTCCGTGGGTTTCATAAAATCTGAGTTTGGTTGGTTCTATTTTGGGTCCGGGGCTTGGATCTGTGAGGTTTTTTCGTCAGTTTGGGCTTTTCCGCCATCATCCAGTCGACTGAGGTGAGGATCTAGTCGATTGGAAAGGATGATCCAGTTGACTGGAGGTGATGATCTAGTCGACTGACCTGGGTTTTGGGAGGTTTCTTAGTTTTTAGTAGTGTTTCAGTCGACTGATATGGGGGTTCTAGTCGACTGACTTCCCTCCAGTGGCTTTTCAGTCAACTGACTTGGGCTTTTCAGTCGATTGATGTCTTTCTAGTGGATTTTCAGTCGATTGAATGGGGTGTTTCAGTCGATTGAGTGTGGGGGTGTTTTTCCTTCTTTTCTTTTTGGTTGGTCATGTTATGGCCATGGGGTTTCTTTTTGCGGGTTGTTGTTCTTCGGCGATAACGTGGTTTGTTAACGTGGTGTTTATACATCGTTGTGTGCATGACATATTGGGTCCGTAGTTCTTTTTCTTAAAGGGCGAGTTTTGGAAAAAGGTTATGATTTGTGAAAATCGAGTTTTTTGAAGTTTGGAGCTATCCCTCAGGGTGAGTTTTGTTTTATTGAGTGTTGGTCTCCTGGGTTGGTGGATGACGAGTTATGTGGCATGTGATGTCGTCATGTGAAACTTAGTGTTTGTACGTGGTGTTTGTGCATGGCTTTGGGTATTAAAACTCTATTTTTAAAAATGCATTAGTTGAGGTGGATATGTGGTCCTACGGTGAAAGCCCGTGCAATGTGTCTGTGGCGTGCGTCGCGTGAGTTGCATGTTTTACGTGGCAATCTAAGGGACGAAAATGTGGTCCTGAAGACGCATGTTATGTGGCAATCCGAGGGACAAAAACGTGGTCCTAGAGATGCCTTTGTGCATTAGTTGGGGTTGCAGTCCTTCGGTGAAAGTTCGAGAAAATGCATGTGTTGCGTGGGAATCATCGTGGGTTTTATAGAATTGTTTTCGGAACTCGCGAGAGTTGATACATACATGGATTGCATCTAAAGCATTATAGTATATATATATATATATATCAAACTATTTTTAAGGCTCGTGTGAGTCGAACTATTTATATCTTTTCGTTTCAGCATGTTTAGCTTTTATTTCATGTTTGCCTAGTTTTTGCTGAGCTTTGGCTCACGATGTGGGTTTGAAAATATTTTTTAGGTGCATACGATCACGCCGATTGATTTGGAGGAGCTGGTTGAGGCGAAAGATCTATAGTCTTCTTTTTGTCTCTTAGAACCACGTATGGTTTTACATGTTTTTGGCTTTGGAATCTTGTGTTGTAAGCCTGAGGGCGATATATTTAATGCATGTATGCCTTTTATCTTGAGAATGAATATTGGGTTGAGTGTTGTTTATTGGTGTTTTGGGTAACCCGGAATATGGGGCGTGATAACATAGTATTAGAGTTTTGGGTTCGAATACCTAAGAGCCGTAAAAAGAGAGTGCATCACCTCATGAGGTCGATTGCGTATGCTTGATTATATATGTTTAGATGTTTAGATAACATGAATGTGTTACGTGTTGAGTATGCGAATGTTGTGTATATGTGAGCATGAGGACTGAACCTTGGATTGATTAGTCTTGTCTTCGCGTTTGGATTAACAAACTTGGAAGCCAAATTAGAAATGCGTTTGACCGACGTATTTTCTGACGAAGAATCTAAATAGGTTATTCAAATTGACGAGGAATCAAAAAAATTGATTCCCATTAAAACTCTATTTATACTATTTGATTATGTTAATATTCATTTATTATTTATTTAATATAAACTATCTTCTCTTATTTTATCAATACAAATTTAAAAATCTAAAATTATAATGTGTATTATTTTTAATGCAATTAATACTGTTAATTACTTAATTAATTTTTTTATCAAAATAAAATTATAAAATTCGGGATGTTACAACTTGATAACCCATACTCACATTATATAACATACAAACAAATCAAGTTTAACAATTATAGTAAAATAAAACCTTATTATAATAAAATAAAACCTAGTGATTAATTGTAGCGAAAAAAAAAGTATTTTACAAAAAAAAGTGTACAAAAGTACAAATAAATATCCAATAACTGAATCCTGCAAGGTGAAAAGAAAAATCCAATCCACAAATTTGCCCAATGGTGGATCTTTCTACCCTAGAATTCAATAGTAATTTTTCTGTTTGAAGTCATTTTGTCAATTGCAAGTCTCGAGACCACGTTTTGATGTGTATACCTCCCATCCCAACAATTCTTATTTAATGGGAAGAATTTGAAATAAGCAACCTTTCAAAATTTGTCTCATCAATTGATTTTTCTTAGAGATACAGACAAATTTTATAGTTATAGATACATAGTAAAAACAAATTGGGTTCGAAATTTGAAATGGAGAGAAGAGGAAAAGTTGGCAAACAGGGGGGGAGAGAGAGAAAAAGAGTAAATGAGTAGTTGGAAACAGGATAAATGTCCCATCAAAAAATTAACATTGTGAATTGTAAAGGGAGTGGAGTCTGTCTTGGCAATTGTTACTCAAAGGAGATATAATGGTGATCATATCAAGATGCTTGTGTCAACAAGTTGATTTCCAAGCAAAATCATAATAGCTACCACGTGTTTTGGGAGACGAGTGATGGAAGGGCTTCTATCGTAATGAAGTTCTTGAAATTCAAAAAAATGAATCGAACAACAGAGCTTCCACTATTCATCATTTCTCGAGAGTGAGCTTAAACCTGAGTCTAAGTCTAAGTATAAGTCTGAGTCTGAATATTTAAAATCATACTTTAAAAAACATAAATTTAGAAAACAACAAATAATAAATTGATCATATATTTAATGTCAAACAACTGATGATTTTGCATGTAACTATAATTTTAACGTTTAGATGTACATCGAGTTCGTTTGGCAACCGGTTTTAAGTCGAATGTTTGACTTTTAAACTACTTTGAGCCAAAAAATTAAAAAGTTCGTTTGGTTGGGATATGGGTAACTTTTAAGCCAAAAGCTTAAAGTCGCTTTAAGTCAAAACCTAAAATTTTTTTTAAAAAATTGTTATAATTTTTAAATAATTTTATATACAATATAGATCTTGTTTGATAGATTTTAACGAATAGATTTTAAAAATATAATTTTTATAAAAAAATAGATACATATAATAAAAATTATGATATTTTTAAAAAATTAAAAAAAATATGTAAAAAGAAAAAAAACTAAAAATTTTGGAGTTGAAAAACAAAATTTTTTAACTTTTTAAACTATTAAGCAAAAAGACAAAAAATTAACTTTAAACTAATTGACAGACGTGGGCGTAACTGTGATTTTAACAGCAATCCCAGAAGAGAGGCCATGTGTTGCCACTTCTCTCTAATCTACGGTAAACAATAGGTTTGTGACTATAAAATCTCACCAAGCAAAACCATCTGTGATAGGATCGGTAAAAGCTAGCTGTGTAAGTAGACTTACTCTTAGAATTTACTCTTTCTCCTCCTTTTTTTATCCCATACTTTTCTTTTTTATGTTCCAAATCTACGAGGTTAGGGAAACTTGGAATCCTCTTTATTAACCAAAGTTTCCAAAATTAGTTGTTTACAATGGAAATGAAGTCAATATTTCCGCATAAATATTAATTGTCAACAATGTTTATGTATTCCAATAGCTCAATTAATTGCAACATGACCCTCTTTAAAATAGAATTCACAAGTAAATTCGTACTTCATGACCAAAATATGAGTCTGTTTGGTAACTTTCATGTTTACAGTTTTTATTTTTGTGTTCAAAAGTTTTATAAACTATAAACAAAAAAATCCCAAGAGTTTCTTGTATTACCAACGGTTTAGAAAAAATGGTATATTACACTTACACCTCTTCTATTTAAGGGTTATATTACTGTCACCTTATTTATTCTCTGAAATATCACTGCACTTCCTTACTTTTTAATTTTTATAACACTTTGGTCCAAATATTAACTTTCCGTTAACTTTTAGACGAAAAAATAGTATTTTCACACTTACACTCCTTGATTTCTTTGTTTTTACACTTACACTCCCTGTTTTCTTTATTTTTTATTTTTTTTAATTACAAAATTTTATTTAAAAATTTTTAATTAAAAAATAAAAAATTACCAAATACAAAAATAAGTAAAATAAAAACATAAAATTTAATTTATTAATATATTTTTATTTTTAAGTTTTTATTTTTGATAAAAAAATATTAATTTTGATAAAAAATATTAATTTCTATAGTAAAAT
>JAULJZ010122524.1:0-11169 GCA_032270985.1 Heliamphora pulchella
TTAAGTTTGGTTTTGGTTTAATTATTGCTGGCTCGAGTTGATATGGTTGATACAAAGTTTATTGATCTTAAAGATGATGATTTGCCGAGATGTGTAACTGCTAAGAGGTTGAGTGGTGTCAACTATTTTAGCTTAGACACATGCTTTTAAAGTTTTTCTAAAAAAGGAAGTCGAGTTTGAAGTACATAACTGGTCTCCCTCCACCTAAAGGGGATTCTCCTCTTTGTTGGTCGAAAACTATGGATTCCATTGTTATGGGCTAGTTGTGACATAGTTTGGATTATCATATTGCGACTACTGTAGAATTTTATGACACTTCTAAGCAGATTTAAGACTATTTTATAGACTCTTTCTTAAATCAGAGCAATTTCTCCCATGGATCTTTTGGGGTTCAAAGGTTAAATTCTTGCTAGTGAGACCTTACCTTTGCAGTTATTGCATATTTTCAATTGTTATGTTCATTTGCAGGTCAGTGTTCTGGTATGCCTATTCCTTCTGCTTTACAATCTTTTGCTTTAGTTCTAGTAGTAGCAGTTGTGGTCTTTTTTGTGGTAATGGACACGGTAACCGTGGTGGCTATTAAGGTGGTGCTCATACTAGTGGATGTGGTGATCAAAGAAGTGTGATTACTGTAGTGGTACTAACTATATTGAGCTTTGTTGTTGGACTATGGTAAGCCAGTTCTGCTTCTTCAAGTTAGGTGCCTCATTTCTCTAGTTTTCATGATATTCTCACTACTTACCTTAGCAAGATTGTTTAGACATTGCACTATGTTTTACCCCCATCTTCTAATTCTACTTTAGCTAATTTACGTAACATTGCATGTGCAACTCTTATATCTCCATCTTGGGTCCTTGATTAGGCGCTAGCTCTCACATGTTTAGTAATCCATCTCTTTTTTCTAATTTCAAAAAAAATTGCAGCATATCTTTTTAATAAAAGGTTCATCTAAGCTTATGCAGGGAAAAGGCTTTTTTTATATCGTCTTTGCCGATGGTTCATCTAGGTGTGGATAGGCGAAGGGCATTCTTCATCCTCATGTTTGCATGAACAATGGCTGACAAGAATTTTAATACCATTGATACAGTTCAAAAGAGAAGGCCGCATTTCTATTTTATACCTTCAATGATGTGTTGTGTGTGGTGGACGTTGAGGAAACTATGGATCATTTACTGTTGTATTGTCGTACAACGCTCTCTTTACGATGGAGAGTATTTTATTTGGTGGAGGTTGATTGGGTAATTGCATTCTTGTTTGTGCATAAACAATGTATTGATTCTAGATGATTTTGCTTTAATAACAGAGCTAGGCCGTTTAAAGATGTGTTGTGTTTGTGGTTCTTTGGGTCTTTTGGCTGGAAAGGAACACTAGAAGTCTGGATTCTTAGAGGAGAAAAAGTGCAAATTATAAGAGTATTTGGTATAGGATTTGTTGCTTGGCCTTTTTTAGGTTTCTCTATCTCCTTTAAATGGATTCCGGCATTTTTGGTTACTAGGGTGGAAAGTATTTGTACACTATCATATCTTTTATGTTTTCGTCTTTTATTTTGAGTTTGGTGGACTTCTTCTCCTCCCTTGTACCTTTTGAGTTTCTTTCAATATTCATAAAATTCTTTTAATGGAGATATACAAAAGAATAAAACACATCGATATATATGAATTGTTTTTGACAATAGCCCCTTATGGTAAACCACAAGCACCAATGTAAACATTGTGCCATATTTGGAGGTTATTCAAACTTACAATGTAACCTCGTTAGCTCTTGTAGAGTCTTGTACTACAAATTTTTCTTCCAATCTCTACAGTTTCGAGGTGGTGCGATCCCATTGGTCTTCTGTCGACTCTGAAAAATGTACAACCATGAAACTCCTCAGTTCTATCTTCGTAATTCATCCTGTTGAGTTTTTCTTGGATTTCCCAAAAATAGTGGGCAACGCTAGCAAAGCGTGATTATGGTTTTCCAGCATATAATGCTAGTACGTGCTTGTTGAGCGCTCGAGCGCCGCTGCGGTAGAAAGTTATGAACCCTAAGTTATTCATATTGTTTTTTTTTACATGAACCCTAAGCTATTCATATTGTTTTTTTTTACAGTCACCACATATAGAGAAGACAAGAACGAAATTCTTAATTGGGAGAGGCTTAGTTTGAGTTACAGAGTTAGTGAGGCTTTGTAATTTTTATTGATTATAGTGGATTGATTCTTCTCGCCCCATGGGCGTAAGCACATCAATGAACCACATATATTTTGGGTTCTTTGTGTCTGTTGCAAAAGAAGTGGCACTAGAGTTTTGGGTTAATGCTTTTAATCACTCTATTGTGGTAGAGATGACAAACACTAAGCAGGAAGTCAAGAAGTTTACCTGTAAGAACAACTTTTCTCTTGGGCGAAGACTTTGTTGAGCTAATAAGGGGTCTCCAAGCCATTACTCGGTTACGCAAAGAAGCTAAAAAGTTGACAGACGATTGGGAGGAAATCGACGTAAGGACTGCTAGTGCAATCCCTCTAAGTGTTGGTGATGAGATTATTCACGTGTTAGACGAGGAGATCACGGAGGCTATTTGAAAAGAATTAGAAGACCTCTATATGAAAAAAAATATGGCAAACAAGTTGTATGTGAAGAAACAATTATACGAGCTGCAGATGAAGAAATGTACAAACTTGTTGGAACATCGCAATATTTTTGATATGCTTATTACACAACTATCAAGGTTTGATGAGGAGGATAATGCAATACTCCTTTTAGCATCATTTTCTACATCCTATGATCATCTTGTGACAACGTTGATGTACGAGAAGGAAACTCTGGAACTAGAAGAGGTGACCAGTGTTCTTTTGTCACATGAGAAGATGAAGAGAGATGATAAAACGAGTGTAAAAGGGTTTATTGCGGTGAAGCCAGAGCCAAAACGAGGCAGGAGTAAGTTGAGAAAAAAGGATTCCAACAAAGGAAGGTCTTAGTCCAAGTCACGTGCAAAGAAAGACCTGGAGTGTTTCTATTGCCACAAAATTGATTAATAAAAAAATAGTGTCAAGAGCTGAATGATCACATAGAGAAGAAGAAGAAAGGAAAGGGAGCCATTAGAATCTGTTAGCTTTGCAAAAGATAAGTCAGATAATGAGGTAGATGCAGATTTGCTTTCAATTTCTTCTACTAGTAATTTTTTTATCTGAATCATCGATTTTGGATTCGGGTTACTCTTACCATATTTGCCTAACAAAAACTAGTTGGACACGTATAAACTCTATGGTGATGGCACTGTTCTTATGGGCAATGGTGCAACATGCAAGGCTATTGGAATAGGCACAATTAAAATAAAAGGTTTGATGGTGTTGTAAAGGTTTTACGTAATGTCGGACATATTCTAGAGATCAAGAAAAACTTGATTTTTTGGGGGGCTTTGGATTCTTTAGATTGTGTGTACATGGCAAAAGGTGGGGCTTTAAAAATAAGTGAAAGTGCCTTAGTCATCATGAAAGGATAGAAAGTTGGTAATCTATACAAGTTGATTAGGAACATGGTAGTAAGTGGAGTCGCTTTATCTACATCAGCAGAATTTAGCACAGATGACACTAAACTTTGGCATATGCTGCTTAGTCATATTGGTGACTGTGGTATGCTACAGCTTTACAAGAGGAATATGTTGAAAGGTGTGAAGACATGCAGTATTGATTTTTGCCAGTATTGTGTGCATAGGAAACAACACATGGTTCATACCAATAAGGGTGTTCTCAACTATGTCCATTTAGATGTTTAGGGACTAGTTACAGTTTCGTCTCGCAGTGGTGTTTATTATTTTGTTAGCTTCATTGATGATTACTCAATGAAGGTATGAATTTATTTCAAGAAGCACAAGTTTGACAAGAAATGGAAAATGCAGGTTAAAAATTAGACAGGGAAGAAGATAAAATACTTTAGGACTTATAATGGAACATAGTACATAAAAAGGCATTTATGTTATTCTATGAATTAGAAGGCATTACTTGTCATTTCATAGTTAGAGGGACTCCACTCAAAATAGGGTTGTAGAGAGAATGAACAGAACAGTGACAGAAGGAGCCAGGTGCATGCGGTTGAATGTTGGATTGCCAGAGGCATTTTTGGGCAGAAGCTGTTAATACGGTATGTTACATCATCAACAGATCTCCGTCATTAGCCATCGATTTCAAAATTCCACAAGAGGTTTGGTCAAGTAAACTTATTGAGTTGATAAATTTGAGAATCTTTGGTTGTCCTGCTTTTGTATATGTACTGCAGGGTGAAGAATGGTCCAAGCTGGATCTTAAGTCAAGAAAGTGTATCTTTCTTGGCTATGAAAGTGGCGTGAAGCATAGTTGTCAAATTGATATACGAATCGTGTATTGTTTTTCTATTTTTTCCAATCGTGTACGTATCGTATCGAGTATCGTAAGATATTTGATATATTTAAAAACATGTCAAATAAAAATATATTTGATATAGCACAAACATTTTACAAGAATAAAATATTAAATAAAGTTAATAACATTATAAAAATATGATTATCAAAAATAAATATATGCGTTAACCAATACTTAATACATTTGAAAAGTAATAAGAAATATCCCAAGTAAATGCACTATTAGAACCCAAATCGGATTATCATATATAATATGTTTTTTGTATTATCCTACCATGTCATTTAAGTTTTAAAATTTTAATATATAACTTTTAAGTTCTCAACTACTTTGTTAATAAGATTAAATTATATCAATGTTAGTGGTCGTAAATTAATACTGTAAAATACTTAATACTAGTCACTAGATGAGTAGATAGTTATGAAGGTAGACAAATATTAAAGAAATGTTATTTTTCTAAATATCTTATTACATTAACCTCCCTTGGAGTATCTAATAAATATAAGGACCTCCTCTGATGTATTTGAAATGACACTGGTATCCCTTCTGCTTTACTTGTGTTTCAAATTAATTCTTTCGTTAGTTGTTGTTAGTTGACTGTCAAATAAAAAAATAGAATTTCTTGAGGTTGGCCAATATTTCATATTTTCTTCTCATATTATCCTGCCCTTCCTCCACAACCCTTCCAATCACCACTGTCCAATCACTACATCGTATACTACCGCCATCACCAAACCCTTTAGCCACCACCAATCGCCACAAGCCATTGCAAATTGCAAAAATCATTGCAAATCTTCCACAAATTGCAAAAATCACATAAAACAATTAGAGAAATAGGTAGATCGGGGGATTGAGGTAGATTATAGATCGGGGGATTGAGGTAGATTGGGTAGATCGGGGAATTGAGTAACTTGACGTGGAGTAACAGTTTGAATCTTTGAAATTTTTGGCATCTTCAATGGCAGTGTCGAGCTCGGCGTCGTCAAGTTCGCTGACCACTGGCTCCCCACCAGCTCTACCGCCTCCAACCCCAACCCCAAACCCTATAACGCCCTCCTTGACTAAAGCAACAACAGCGCCGTCGAGTTCGGTGCCGGATGGGCCTTCACCTTCTCCGATTGTTCAATCTCCGAATCTGTTCCAGCTCCGCGACGGGCCGTTTCTTGAGCTTGATCAGTTCGCTTCTCATGAACGAAGAGATGTTGAAGCTAATGTATCCGCCGCGATTGAATTCCACTCCGCTCTTCGATTTCTGGTTGAATGAGTACCGACGGGATGAGCCTTGGATTTAGTTTTTAGTTTTTTTACTTTTTAACTAATAAAATTCTAATTAATAATAGGAGCAAAATAGTAAAATGTTAATTTTGGTTAACATTGTTTACCCTACAAGTCTGACAGGGAGGCCAGTGTCATTTCAGATACCTCAAAGGAGGTCCTTGTATTTATCAGATACTACAAGGGAGGTAAATGTAATTTATCTTATTTATTTTTACAAATTAAATATTGATATATCTTATGTATTGAATTATGTATCACATATCGCATTATGTATCGTATGTATATCAGTAAGATACGAGTTAACATATGATTCGAGATGCGATACATATCGATTTACCTCTTTAATATATTTGACAACAATGGTGTGAAGGGTTACAGGCTATAGAGTCCAGTTGCCAAGAAAAAGGTGATTAACAGATACATGGTTTTTAATGAGGCATTTATGGTAAATCAAATTAAAGAAGGTTCAGTTGATGGTGAGACCAAGGAGAAAGCAACATGGTGGAGCTCGACGAGAACGGTTCACCCAATGATTCGGGGGATGGTGGTACTAAGCACTCGGAGCAGTAGGAACAAGATGAGTACTACATAGACTTTGACGATATAGTTAGCTTTGCTCTAATAGTTAGTAGTGGAGATCCTTTGTCTTACAGGGAGGCTTCAAGAGCTTAGATAGAGATAAATAGCTAGTAGCTATGTCAGAAGAGATGGATTCGTTGCAGAAGAACTAGATTTGGGAATTGATAAAATTGCTCTAGAACAAGAAAGTTGTTGATTGCAAATGAGTATACTAAAAAACGGAAGCAATATCAGAATAGGAAAGTGAAAAATACAAGGCCAGACTAGTGGCTAAGGGTTACTCCTAGAGAGGGAGTGAATTACAACGAGATTTTTTCACCAGTTGTGAAGCACACATCAATTAGAATTATTTTGGCAATTGTGGCTTTATATGACATGGAGCTGGAACTGCTTGATGTGAAGATTGCTTTTCTTCATAGAGATTTGGAAGATCAAATCTATATGCCGCAACCCGAAAGTTTCAAGGAACCCGGCAAAGGAAGATTATGTTTGCTTATTGAAGAAATCTTTATATGGATTAAAGCAGTCTTCAAGGTAGTGGTACAAGTGGTTTGATTCATTTATGGTAATGCATGGGTACACGTGCTGTGAGTATGACTGTTGCGTCTATTTCAGAGTACTTGCTAATGGTTCATATATCCTGTCTTCTTTGTATGTTGACGATATGTTTGTGGCTGCAAAGAGTAAGAAGGAAATTACCAAGCTAAAGGCGTTGCTGAATAGTGAATTTGATATAAAGTATCTTGGAGCTGATAAGAAGATGCTTGATATTGAAATTCTCTGTGACGAAAGGCTGAAAAATTGTGATTGTCCGGAAAAGGTTATCCACAAAAATTGTTAGAAAGGTTCACTATGTAGAATGCAAAGCCCGTGGGTATACGTTTTGTGGCACACTTCAAGCTATTTTCTCACTTATGCCCAAGCTCAGAAGAGGAGTCAAAGCGTATGTCAGAGGTGCCATATGAAAATGTAATTGGATGCTTTATGTATCTGATCGTGTGCACAAGACCTCACATATCTCATGCAGTCAACATGATTAGCTGCAAAATCTAGGGAAGAAGGAGCATTGGAATGCAATCAAATAGATTTTTAGGTATTTGCAGGGACTCGGACATGGGGAAGTGTTTGATGGAGAAGGGGCTTCAGTAGATATAGTAGTCGATGCCGACCACATAGGGAATTTAGATTTAAGAAGGTCCATGACAAGGTTCGTGTTCACTCTTGTTGGTGGCCCTATTTGCTGGAAGTCTATAATACAAGATATAGTTGCTTTGTCGACCACAAAAGTAGAGTAAATGGCAGTGACAAAAGTTAGAAAAGAGGCAGTTTGGCTGAAAGGTTTGGTCAGTGAACTCGGATTGGTGCAGAACACAGTGTTGTTACATTGTGACAACATAACACCATCCACTTAGCCAAGAACCAAGTGTATAGTGCAAGGATGAAGCACATTGTAGTGTGATATCACATGATTCGAGAATAGCTATCTTCAGGTGACATTTTTTTATTAAAGATTTATACTAATGAGAATGCGTCTGACATGTTGATTAAGCCAGTGCGTAGGGTCAAGTTCGAGCATAGCCTAGACTAGGTCCACATTTGTTCCTGCTGATGATCAAAGAGGGTAGAGTGCCTATTCTTGTGAAAGGGATGCAGGTTGAGGCGACTAATAGTTCTTAAGATGGTTGAGAAATTCAAGTTAAGGTGGAGAATGTTGAGTTCATCTTGGATTCTCAAAAACAGTGGACAACGCTAGTAGAGCGCCAACACTCCAGAAGTGAGTGCTAGCGGGTGCCAGCGGGGCGATCGAGTGTCTTGACGTTCAGGATTTTCCAATATATAGTGCTTATACACGCTCGTTGAGCACTCAAGTGCCGCCGCAATAGAAAGCTATAAACCTAACTTATTTATATTGTTTTTAGGGCAATCACCACATATAGAGAAGACAAGAATGAAATTCTTGATTGAAAAAGGCTTAGTTTGAGGCTAGAGAGTAAGGCTTTGCAATTCTTATTGATTATAGTGGATTGATTCTCCTCCCCCTGTAGACGTAGGTACATTGTCGAACCACATATATTCTGTGTTTTTTGTGTTTGTTTGTATTCTCTATTGCTTTGTGTGGACTGAAGCCAGGTGTATCCGTTGCACACAACACATTCCTACCACCGTTGGCTAATCAACCAAGCAAGGTTCCAACCACAGACTGCTTCTCTCTCTACAGAGCTGCTATGAAGAACATTCGGCCCAAAATTAATGCAAGAAGGCAAATGTCCAAGCTTGTGAGCTTTTTTGAAAACAAATTGAAAATTATTCAGAAGTCCAATTTCAAAAGCATTCAAGATTTTCTCCAATTTGTTTATTCGTGTGCGACTGAGTACAGATGTAAAGTTTTTATGCTTTAGATGATTGGTAAAGAAGTTTCTAGCATTACTTGTGGGTGTACAAATGGGCCTATTTGAGATAGGGTGGATGATTGCGTTTGTCAATAGAGTGGCAGAGTTGATTCCATATTTTTGTCTTGGTTAAGGCTATTTTTCGCCTGACATTGAAGCTCTTTCTTGAGAGGTGGCTTTCATGTAGTCTCGAACTTTATGTCTTCTAGTTTGCTCGGAGGGTGTTTCTCTATTGGGTGTGTCTAGGCTTCGTTGATAGAAACCACAATCCTATTCTTATTTCTTACACAGCATGCATGCATAGGCATAAATAAGTATATACAGAAGGTAATATACCTATTGCAGTGGGTATTTAGATGATATTAGCTGTAAACCTTGATAGTTGATACAAATATATTCACTTCAATTTTGTTGCTTCAATAAATTCTATTCAAAAGAGAAGAATATATACAAAATGATCCTATATATGTATGGTCAATGGTTGATGTTGGATAATATGAGTTGTGAACCAATTTGTACTATATAGCTAAGTATTTTTTTTATGCAGAACGTGGAGGGATGAGAATGGTGGATAGTAGTGTACAAGGGTCAAAACTCTAACACAAGACCACAACCTAAAAACTCAGCTCTTTACTAATTTAACTTTGATTAATACATCAAATGAGCTTCATATTTCTAAGCTTAAAACCCAAATTTAAAAAGAAAATTAAAATCCTAAGGAATTAAAATAAGATCTCAATTATATAATCTAGAATCCTAACGAAAAGGAAATACAATTAAACCTTATTAAAAGTTAACTAGAATCTTAAATTAAGTAAATAAAAATAAAATCCTAATTAATAAAATAAAATAAAATAAAATTGTAGATGGTCCATCGTATTTTGCAACATTCTTCTCTACTGGAAAAAAGAACTCGACCTTGAGTTCTTCTTGAAATTCTATACTCGACCACGCCAAAGACTCAAATACTACGAATATGCAAGCTGCTTCAGTTTATTTGTAGGCCCACTAGTCTTGATCTTGAAATAGTTGATAAGGTTCACCAAACATGGATTGAATCCCCAATCAATCTCGTCAACACCAATGAAATCAATTTTGTCTAATCTATTGGAATCTTTTGTTGGTGGATCATCAATAGGAAGTGCCAAATCGAGTGCAGCTTGATGTTCAAAAGGATTTTCCTTTGACGAACCCTTATTCAGTATAGAGGTTGTTAGCTCTTCAATAGACGGAGGAGGAATAGATCCATCAGACTTGTTTGGAGTAGAATCAAACTTGTTTTGGTTCAGAATGGGACAAGGTTACTGAGTAGGTATCGAATTAGAAAACTGATGAGTTGACACCCCCATCTTTTGGAATTGTTGCAGGCTTTAACAAAATAATTTTGTTATTGTATATGAAGCTAAAGGTGTTATCTTCTCTATTTTAAGTGGCATCAAAGTCGGCCATCCATGAAAGACCAAGTAATAGATGTGTAATATTAATGGAAGTACGTCGCACCAAATCTCATCAAAATACTCACCCATCTGAATAGGAGCCAAACACCTTTGGGAGACTAAAAGATGAGTGTTATCATTCCAAAATAATTGATAGGGTTGCGATTGTGGTTCAGACAATAGTTTCATCTTTAGGACGCATGATGTAGATACGACATTCATTGCATATTCTCCATCAATAACAATTTTACAAACTCTATTGGCACATCTAAGAAAGATATAAAAACTATTTGTGCGTGAATACTCCATCAAGAATGTGCACAAGAAAAAAGGCTAAAATATGTATGAAAAAGGTTCTTTTAAAAAAAAAATGGGTTGGACTTTTTGGGGGGGGGGTGGGGTGGGTAGTGGTTTAAAAAAAGGGTGGGCTAGGAAAAAAGAATATAAGGGTTGGGTGGGAAATAGTCAATGGGCTTGAGTTTAATATGTGGGTTCGGTTTTTTTTTTTTTTTTTTTTTAAGTTTGGGCTGGGTTGTAAGAAAAGGGGAAAGGATGAAAAGGGGAAAGGATGAAAAGGGCTGGGTTTGAAAAATTGATAGTCAATGGACTTGGGTTTAATATGTGGGCTGGTTTTTAATTTGGATTAGGAAGGCCGTGGCTTTTGAGGGGCCAAAGTTTGATGAGCTTTGTCAAAGGAAAGGGTGGGTCGGGTCAAAAGGTGGATCGGGTCGGTTCTTGGGCTGAGTTTGAGAATGGTGTTAGAAGGAAAGGGTGGGTTAGGGTCGGGTCGGGAGGTCCAGAACTGGAGATCTCTCCTTTGCGGCAAAGGACTTCTAGAGTTTGACAAAGGTGCTTGGCGGTGACAGTGCGAGGAGGCGTCGGTTGTGGGGATGACAGCATGAGGTAGCGTCGGTGATGGGGAGGGCTGTGGCAGCACAGGCAATGCGGGGTATTGGGCAAGGGCGGCGACGTTGCGAGGCATTGACAGTGGCAACGTTGTGAGACGTCCCATGAGGGCTACTGATGTGGTTGACGAGGAGGAGGAGAGAGGTTGAAGAGGTCGCGGCTACTGATGTGGGTAGGGTTACGGGGGGGGGGGGGGGGGTGGGAT
>JAULJZ010122535.1:0-11169 GCA_032270985.1 Heliamphora pulchella
CGATGACGTATACCTCTTCAAATGTTTATAAAGTTTAACTTTTAAGATAATTTTTTTTTTAAAAAATTATTTAATTATTTGAGATAATTTGTTCAAATGATTTTATTTTTTATTTTTTCGTTAAAATGTTTAACATGCTCTTAGTTTATGCTTTTTCGTTGTAGTGTTGGAAATAGTAATTTGATTTTTTTTATTTTAAGGAATAGAATTGATTTTTTAATTTAAGTTTCGTTTGATAACCAATATAGATTGAGTGAGATTAAGAATGAAATAAGATTAAGAATAAAGTGAAATTAATTTTTTTTGTGTTTGATTTTGATAGAATAGTATTATGAATTACAGAAATCCATACTTGTTTTGGTGGGATTGGATAATGTGAAATATGATTATATTTGTTAATTTTTAACAATACTCTTGTAGTAAAAAAATTAATAAATATATTTTTTATTTCTTAAAATAAGTTAATAAGTTAATAAGTTAATTTTTTTAAAACTAAGTTAAATAAGTTAATAATTAATTTTTTATGCTATTTATTTTCAATTTTTACATTTTTTAAATTTGGTTTACATACTTGGGATTTGATTAAATTCTTTAGTTTTCAATTTTACCCTTCTATTAAATAAAAAATAAAATATTATTATCTCTTCTCAAATATATTATACCATTTTTTATTTTTATGTATTTTATGAAAAAAAATAATAGTAATAATAAAATTAAAAATAAAAATAAAACATTTTATTCAGTTTTGGTATTAGTGCAAAATACTAAGAATAATATAGTCATTTGTTCACCAATTAAGTAGGACTGGATTGATAATAAAGCAAGGTTTTGTAATCCCATATTTTTGTAGAATTTATAATTCCTTCTTGTTCAAAAAATTAAAAGCAAACATGTTCTATCTAAGCCATGGGATTACTATTTCAATCCATTCCTTTATAACAGTTATCAAACAAGCCCTTAGCATATTATATAAACATTTCACCCAAAAAAAATTAGTGTGTTTAGGATATTTAGGTTTTTTTTTTGGGAAAAAGTAGAATAAAGTTAATGAGTTTATTTTACATGCTAAACATAATAGCTTAAAAACTAGTTTTTTATTTTTTAAAAAAATACACTGTTTTAGAGTTGCAAAATAGAAGCTTAAGCTTAGTTTGAGATATTTTTGGTGCTATTTGGTTTATTTTTAATTTTTATCTTTTAGTCTAGTTAATTACTGTCGCTTAATAGAGATTAAAAAAATATTTAATATCAATATATTTAATCATTAATTTTTTTAAAAATTTACTTTTTCCGAAAATCTTTTGAAGAAAATCCAATAATAAAAAGATTAGTAAAACAAAAGCAAACAAAATTTTAAAAATAAACTAAGCAAAAACTTCATATTAGACCTTAATTTGAGAATTTTGCTATGTTTTTAAAATAGGGCCAACCTGACCCCACCCCCGGTTGAACCGCCACCCATTGCCATCCGATTGAAGCTAATAAATAGTTGCTGTAACCGCTATCTTCAAGAACCACCTCAGCCTCAGCCTCAGCCTCAGCCTCCAAACAGGAAAGGAAAGGCTTTAATCCTTTGTCCCACCACCGTGGGATTACTAATTAAACTCGCCACATGGGGATTAAATAGAAAGCCAATGCTAGCATAGCGGATTCAAAGGGGCGGATAGAGCAGTCGTCTCTTTTAAATTTTGAAAAAAATTATTATTATAGTAGTATTAGTTCAAAATATTTTAAAATTATATATTGAAGTTTGTTTTTGTAAGATTTTTTCAAGAAAAAGTAATATATATTCTTTTAAGAACTTATAAGAATAATTTATCTCTCATAAATTAAAACTCTACGTTCGTCTTTGATAATGTTGGAGGACAATCTCATTCTTAAGATTATTGGAAAAAATTCAACGCCATAATAAAAAATATACATGCTCGGTGATCAAGAAAATACATCTTTATTAACTTTCAACAATTACAATAAACTGAAATTACAAGAAAATGAAACAACAGAAATAACAAGAATAGAATATGCAAATCGAGTCATGCAATTGCAGTTTCTTTAAGAATGATTCACCGCCTACCGAGGGTAATGTAGGTTTTCCACCGGCGTCACTCTCCCAGGATAAAACAGCTACACGATCGTTGCAACACCACCAAGGATTGGCTACGAACGTACTCCGTCTGTCTTTCTCTCTTTTACAGCTTGCAATATAATCTCAGAATTGTATTTCTCATTTCTCACATTCTCTGTCTCTTTTTCTCTGCTCTGAAAATTGAATGGGATGATAGCATATATAGACATTTCATCATGAATGGGGTTTCAGGAGAATCAATAACCATGAATGGTATTAATTTTCAAGATTCAATTGCCAATTGAAAGGGCAATTCAATTGCAATTGAATTCTGCTATTAAATTTTGGACTTCAATCGCCAATGAATTCACAAAATTCCAACAGATAATACTACCATCCTTAAGTGGCCCACCAATGTGGGCTTGGAATTAAAAGAACTTTTGATATAGTAAAAAACTATTCCTTAAGTTAGGAGACAAAAATTGTATCTTTCCCATTTTTATTTGGTTAATAAAAGAGAAAATAAGCAAAAAGATAATAATTTCACCAATATCTTGTTTGGTTAATTTACGAGAAAAAGGAAGAAAACGGAAGTAAACTAAAATGTAATGTGTTCATATAATGAGACCTTTGTTTAAATTTCTCTATATTTTATTGATGTCTGATCAAATCAAGTTTTTTTTGCATAAATAATTTTTTCTCCAAGCTCTAGAAGATGAATAATTTAGATAATTATTGTGGGTCATTGAGACTCCCCAAATTATATCTCAATGATCTTCAGAGAGAACTTATTAAAAAGGCATTGAATGTCTTGTCAACATACACATCATATATTTTAAATTTTAAAAAATGATAATACACACACATATTAAAGGGCATTTATCATTGCATGTTAATATGATTCTACATTAGAAAAAAAAATGAGGCATATATTAATTGAGCATATTACATTAATATATTGACATGATATTTCTTATCTAGTAAATAATGAATTAATTAATTATTAATCATATTTAAAATATTTATAATTGGATTGGTTTATTGCTAAGAGTTTTAAATATAATGTTCTTTTTCAAATATAACTTTTTATTATAACAAATTTACTCTAAATCAAGTCGGTTGTGCCAAGTTTATGACATTTTTAAACCAACGAAGAGACCATTGAATAGTATTGCTACTCAAAAGCCAAGGGGTAATAGCAAAAATTAAAAAATCTCAAAATTAGTATTTTTTTATAAAAAAAAATACAATTTAAGAAATAAAGAATTATTAAATTTCTCAGTATGTTAAATTGATAAATTTCTCAATTTTAAAATTAAAAAATAATATTGAAAGCATTTTCTTAAATAATTTAAACGCTGCAAAAAACTTAAATCAACCAATTACACAAGCATAAAATAAAATAAACCGCAATCACACACGAGACGGCGATTTTTACGTGAAAAATCCCAAATCCAATAAAAATCACAAGATCACACCGGGTCTAGAAAATCAAACACTAATAAATGTTGATTATAATAAAATTTTACAAACCAACATTGTACCCACAACCAAATGTTTGAAAGCCTACTCCTGCCGAATCCACGTACACCAACTCATGTGCTTGATCGCCGTTGGAACTCACCACTGGACTTCACTGCTATGGACTCCTCCACCAGACTTCAACACTTGAGACTCATCTCAAGCGACTCCACAAACACGAACAGATCGTTGAAGTTTTGATCAACTTGATGATGTCTTGAAGGCACGAAAGCTATATGATCATCAAATTGTTGTATAAAATCTTGCGAGTATGTATAATCTTCAAAACTTGTGACGGCTAGATTTTTTCACGAAATAAATTAAGGAGCCACTTTACAAGAACCCTTAGCTCCTATTTATATATCTCCAGGCTTCCAAAACCCTAGCTGCCTATTTATATATATGGAGGCTTCTAAATCCTAGTTGCCTATTTATATATAAGGAGGCTTCCAAAACCGAGGCTGCTAAATCCATAATAAGAGAGCTGCTAAATCCATAATAGCTTCCTATTTATAATGACTCTTTCAAAACTCTTGCTGCTGCTTAAAAAAATCTTGTCACCGAGACCGCTCGAGCGGACTATTCACCGCTCGATCGGTGAAGCATGCACTACTGTTATTTTGTTGCAGAGCATAAAATACCGAGAGGTGTCTTGGACCGCTCAAGCGGTCTATCGGGCGGTCTGGCTCCACGGGCTATATTTTGATGATTTCTTCTCCTTTTGCGTGGTCCTGTAATATTAAACCAAAACTTAAATAAGACAAGTGTCAAAATATCGATGAATAAAATAAATAAAATGAATAAACATTTGTCATAAAATTTCCAATCATAAAACGAATATTGCCGAAGACAAAATTTCTAATAATCTCCCCCTTTAGCAGTTCTGTGACAAAACCCAACAAGCCAACTAATCCAATTAAACAAGTTAGCAAAACGATAAGAAAAAAAATACGAACACAATACAAACAACACACTTCAAAAAAAATAGAAACTCCCCCTCAAACAAAACTCACCAAAAAGAACTCCTCCTAAACCGAACATCTAAGCCAAAACTCTCTATTTTCTCACCCTTTTTGTCACGAGTTGACAAACAAACACACAAAAAAATAACTCTTTTTAAGCAGGGAACAAGATTAAGGAACAAATACAAGTCTCAGGCATATTTTCATTCACTTAAAATCACAAAATCTAGTCCAAGTGATTAAAACACACACAGAATTCAAGATACCCTATATTCATATATGAACGAACACAATCAGAATAGATTCTATATGAAGAAGAGTGTGTGTGACTTAAAAAATTTTCAGACACAAAGTTCAAATCCTGACTTGGATCAAAAAGACTGAGTCACATTTATGTAGCAGAGATCAAGAATATCACAAAGTCAAATCAGCGTTAACCCAATTCACTTTAGGTTAACTCCCCCTCAACTAGAGATTGTAATTTTTTTTTAATGCTTTCAAAGGCGATTTTCACACTAATACGAACGAAAAAGTAAGATTTGCATAGGTAGCCATTTCCTAAGTAAATTTTTGCACAAATTTTAAGGTAGCTGCACACTAATATGTACGAAAAGACAAGATTCGCGTAGGTAGCTATTTCCTCAAACCAAGCATACATAACCAAAAAGAAGGAGGGAGCTTAAATATTAAGATCAAGTAGGTCGCCATTATGTGGTCATTTTGTGAAATCTTTAGAAAACTGAAAGATAAAAAAGACCCATTGACAAAAAAATTCCCAAGTGAAGAAGATCCATGCATCTATCAATGTTCAAGTGGTGTACAGAATAGACTCATCTCTGAAAGGGTTCTATCCACTATAAACTAGATTATCCAAAAAAATATGGTAGTTAATCACAAAACCTAAATTATAGAATTTCAGCCAAAAAAAAATAATGCACAGAAAAGGTACTCAACCTTTAATAAAGTTCTCCTACAATTTTATTTATTTATTTTTTAAAATGACAACAAAAACACACAAAAAAATCAAGCATACAAAATAAAAAATAAGACCCAAAACGGACTAGGGACTATGACTAGCTAAAAAGCTGTCTAGATCACTCTTTCTGACCCAAACTTTCTTAATTTTCAAAAATATAGGTTCTGGGTGAGAAATCCCACTCTTTCTAGATTGGTGTGGCATATCATATCTGAATCTATATTGTTTATGCAACCTAGTGCAGTGAGATCTGATGTGTCCCTTTATACCACAGTGGTGACAAATTGGCACAAAAAATATATTCTTATTCAACTTCATGCGATCTGGACGAGTGTGACTAATAATACCACAATGATGATAAGTAGGAATAAATTTAGCATTTCTTACCTCACCATGTAAAATGGTGGTTCTACCTGTCTGAATATTCCACTTTCCATTTACTTTGGCTGAAAAAATTTTGGACAACCTTTTTGAGCTTATGCCACTTTCTGCTTTCACAAATTTTGGTGCAGACTCAAGTAAAATTGGATGGCCAATTTTTTCTTTTCTTTTTGTCGAGTTGCTTGAAGAAGCACCCGTAAACCCAAGCCCTCTTCTGTCAGTCATTGCCTTCTGTACCCCAAGCATGTCATCCAAAGCCATGGTGCCTGTATTCAATTTCTTGAAAGTTGATTGAGCATTTAACATATCTTTTTAAAATTTAATCAATTTTAATTCAAGATCAGTTTTTAACTTCACACAAACATGCAAATCTTTTTCAAGAATTTCAATCCTGGTTTGTCCAGTTTGACACACTTCAGACAAGTCATTTATTTCTTTTTCACATTTTACAAGTTTTTCACACAAAATCTCCCTGTCTGATTTTAATTTTACAACCAGGTCTTGATCTTTAGTTAGCTCTTGTTTGATACCGTCTTTCTCTTTTTCACATAGTTTATAATTTTTAACAAGCTTTGCATTTTGTTTAGTCAATTTGTAACTCTCTATAAAGCTTATCTTAAGCTTGTTGAAGAGTTTCATCATCATTCGACTCACTACCCTTTTCACCTTCCTCTTTTTCAGAATTCTCAAATTTTTCACTTTCAGACTCAACAGTTTCCTCATGAACAGACACAACAAAAGCTACAATTTCACCTTCATCGTAATTAGATTCCTTCTCATCACTCGTGGCAAGTTCACTCTCATCATCCTAAGTGACTGTGAATCCTTTCTGTTTCTTTCTAAAAAAGTTCGGGCATTCTTTAACCATATGTACATATCCTTTACATTCATAGCATTGGATTTCAGAAATCTGGCCTTTCGACACTTTTTTTTAATAAATGTGGACATATTTTTGGGTTTGTCTTTACCATGCTTCTTTTGTGATTTTTCTTCCTGATTAGGATTTTTCGTTTTTAAAATTTTTTTGAATTTCTTCACAAATATAGTCATCATTTCATGGTCCAAATCATCATCAGAATCACTTGCAAAACCTTGAGCTGAAGTGAAAGTTAAAATTTTTGAAACATTTTTATTTTGAAAATTTAGCTCATATGTTTGCAGGTTTCCAACTAAATCTTCAACAGAAATAGAATCGATGTCTTTGCTCTCTTCTATTCCTGTGATTTTTGGTTGGAAACGTTCGGGTAAAGATCTAAGAATTTTTTGAACGATTTTAGAAGTTAGAATTTTTTCACCAAAATTAAACGAGGCATTCACAATATCACTTAATTTTGCGTAAAAATATCAAAACTTTCATCGTTTTTTATACGTAGAGTTTCAAAATTTGTTGTGAGACGTTGAAGTTTTGAGATTTTTATGGTATCAGTTCCTTCGTGAGGGATTTGAAGAATATCCCATGCTTCTTTAGCCAAGCCACACGTACTAATTCTACGAAACTCATCTTGTGTGACTCCACTAAAGATAGCATTTATAACTTTGCTATTTCAGCCTGCATCATCAAAATTAGCTATGTCCCATTTAGCCACTGGCATAGGGACGATTTCTCCATCAACAGTACAGGTGGGAGGCTTATAACCCTCAATAACATAAAGTCAAACCCTTTCGTCAATAAATTTTAAAAAGGCTCTCATTTTAACTTTTCAAAAGGGGTAATTATGGCCGTCAAGAAAAGGTAGTCTACCGGTCGAAGCGCATTCTCTAAGAAAATTCATTTATAGCAAATCAGTCTATAGTTCTCACCCAAAAAAAAATTTTAAAATTTGTGACCTGCTCTGATACCAATTGAAAAAATTCAATTGTAAACTGATTTGCACGAATTAATTTTCTTAAAGAAGCTAACCACTGTAAAAAGCTTAAATCAACCAATCACACAATCATAAAATAAAACAAACCACAATCACACACGAGATGGTGATTTTTACGTAAAAAATCCCAAATTGGGTAAAAATCACAAGACCACACCGGTTCTAGAAAATTAAACACTAATAAATTTTGGTTACAATAGAATCTTACAAACCGACGTTGTACCCACAACCAAATGTTTGAAAGCCTACTCCTGCTGAATCCACGTACACCAACTCCTGTGCTTAATCGCCGCTGGAACCTATCACCGGACTTCACTGCTACGGACTGCTCCACCAGACGTCAACACTTGAGAATTCTCTCTAGCGACTCTACGAACTCGAACAGATTGTTGAAACTTTGATCAACTTGATGATGTCTTGAAGGCACGGAAGCTATATGATCATCAAGTTGTTGTAAAAAATCTTATGAGTATGTAGAATCTTCAAAGCTTGTGACGGCTAGATTTTATCACGAAATAAATTAAGAAGCCACCTTATAAGAACCCTTAGCTCCTATTTATATATCTCTAGGCTTCCAAAATCCTAACTGCCTATTTATATATATGGAGGCTTCCAAAATCCTTGCTGCCTATTTATATATAAGGAGGCTTCCAAAATCGAGACTGCTAAATCCATAATAGGAGAGCTGCTAAATCCATAATAGCTTCCTATTTATAATGACCCTTCTAAAACTCTTGCTGCTGCTTAAAAAAATCTTGTCGCCGAGACCGCTCGAGTAGTGTATTCACTACTCGATCAGTGAAGCCTGCACTACTGTTATTTTGTTGCAGAATATAACACGCCGAAAGGTGTCTTGGACCGCTCGAGTGGTCTGTCGGGCGATCTGACTCTGTGGGTTATATTTTGATAATTTTTTTTCCTTTTGCATGGCCCTGTAATATTAAATCAAAATTCGAACAAGACAAGTGTCAAAATTTCTATGAATAAAATAAATAAAATGAATAAACATTTGTCATAGAATTGCTAATCATAAAACGAATATTGTCGAGGACAAAATTTCTAATAGATTTTATTCCTCTTTGAAATCAAAAAATTTATCTATTCAAAAAAGAATAAATTAATCAAATGGCTCGATTATTCTATTTACAAAATTTCATATTAAATTTAGGTCTTGTTTATAGAATTTTAAAAGGAATTAAGTAAATTAGGGTCTCATTTTTTGAACTTATTTTGGAATAAGTTCTATTTACTTGTTAGCTATTTGAAAAAAAGTTATTTTTAAAAGTTCAAATTACATAGATAATTTTACTCATATTCCATAAATTTGCAATGAGTAATTAAGGGGAGTAATAAATACACCTATAATGATATAGCATTGATGTTCAATCTTGCATTTTAAATTTTGAAATTACATAACTTTTGTTATATGCAATATATATAGTAATATTTATATTTTTAGGACTTACTCTTCGTAAAATATAAAAGAAGATCTATATTTAATATTTTTTTTTTACAAATATTAAAAAATAAGAAATTTCTATTGTCACAAAATAATGAGAAATTAGTATATTATGTACAAATATTGAATACACAATATTGAATTAAAAATAAGAAATTATAAAAAATAAAAAATGAAAATAAAAATTTCTTAATAAAAATTTAATTTTAAAATTAGTATCAAATGTACAAATGAGATATAAAATTAAAAAAAAAATTATTTGTTAAAAATGCAAAATAGCATACCAATATAATAAAAAAAACTAATAAGAAATCAGGTTTCCAAGAAATGAAACATTTTCATTTTACGTGTAGAAAATTAGAACATTCTCAGTTTCTGTAATGAATTATCATTTAAAAATTTATTACCAAAAAAAGTGATAATCTTGTTAAAGAAATACAAAAATACTTCAAGGACAAAAATAAAATTTACACTTAGTTAACATTAATACAAATTATGTTTATAATAAAAAATATTACAATAGTACTTATGTATAACATTAATGCACTTTAATTAGGGCTAAAACTATTCAAAATACTAATAATTTTTAAAAATAAGATTTATAGAATAATTTAAAAGTATTCTGAACTTATTTATAAACAAGTACTAAAAATAAAAACCTCACTAAATCTCTAAATTGTAATGAGAAATGTAACTCCCTCATTGTGTTAGCATTAAATAGGCATAGTGAATATCTAACTGTATAGACATATATTAAAATAACAGAAATACTAATTAATACAACATGCATAACACGCACATTGGTGTAGTAATTAACACTTGATATTTAGAGATTTGTTTTTTATTGAGTTTAAAGTTTGAAATTTTTTAAGTGCTATTAAAATTTTTAAGATTAATTATACAAGATTTTATTTTAATATTAATTTAGAAATTTTTGGTGTAAGATCAGGTCCATAAGTAACATTTTATACAACATTAGTTTTAATAAAAAAATATTTTAACTCTTAAAGTCTATTGTGTAAAATTGGACCAAAATACCCTTACTATTCTAAATACTCATTCTTTCACATCAATACTATATTCCTCCATCTCCACCTCCACCTCCAGCGAGTTTCGATGACCATCTTCAACAACCATCTACGACGACTTCTGGCTACCATCTCCGGCGAGTTCTGACAATTATTTCTAAGGATCAAATAATTTTTTAGTACTAAAAAAGATGAACATATATAATTTAAAATACTTAATATTAAATCCAATGATTACTGAGATTAAAAATTTTAATGGCAAATGCCAACTAGAAACTCCAACCGCACCTGTACACTCAATTTACAGAATTAACTGCACATCTACCGGGAGATTAGAAAGGATGCTTACCAGCTGTAGAAAATAGCACTCCAGAACCACGAGTTCATTGCTAAGAGACCATAGATATGCCATTATTTGGTTTTAGAGGCAGCTTGTAGTACAGAAGGATAAAAAAAGATAGCTGCCAACCATGGAAATGCATTGCGAGATGAGTGCAAAGACAGTTACAGAAATAGATAAATTTATCTGTTTGTTAGAACAAAAAAGATAAATTTACGCAAAACAGATAAATTTATCTGTTTGTATAACAAGCATAACTGATAAACACATTTGTTACAAATTTTGATATCGGTCTTATTCGTTTTTAGTTTGGCAAATTTGTGACAAATGTTTATTTAAATTATTCATTTTATCCATTGATATATTTATTTTATTCATTGATATTTTGACATTTATCTTGTTCGAGTTTTGATTTTAATATTGCAGAGACCCTACAAAATGAGCAAAAAACATTAAAAAATAGCTCGAGGTGTCAGATTGCTTGAGCGGTCTATCGAGTGGTTCATTGCACCTCTTAGTATCTCAGACTCTGCAACAATTTACAGCAAGCAGGTCTTCACCGCTCGAGCAGT
>JAULJZ010122557.1:0-11168 GCA_032270985.1 Heliamphora pulchella
CACGATGCCGATACTAAGGATCAGCAGTTGGTTTATCAAAAACCAAGCCCCGGGCCCCCGAGAAGTTAGAGAGAAGGTAGAGAGAAAGTTAGAGGAAACTTAGAAGTTAAGTTTTTAAAATATCTTTTAAAAAATATCTAAGTCTCGATATTTATATGCCTCTAAAATATCCTTTTTTTTGAATTTTTGAAATTCGCACGGCAACTCCCTACAATTTTGGGAACCAACCCCGCATGCTCAGATAAACTTAAATATGCATCAAAACAAGTAAATCACACGTCTTAGAAATATATATGCAAAACACATCATATATACATAAGTCTCAAAAAGAGTCGGGTTCGGGTCTCACAGGAGGACTCTATTTTCTTGTTTTTAGTGTGGTCAGACGGGACACATACATCTAGAATGCCCTAAGGGAGGGAGTGGTCAGGGTGCTTCAGGAGCACACCAGGGTTAGATATTGCAGGGAAGATAGGGCTATAGCTAATCACAGTAGCAGTCGGGAGTACAGTCGGCAAGGACCGTGGGGGGAGTTACCTCAGCTCAGTTAGTGAGGCAGCTGGGGGCTAAGAGGGATAATGGGCAGAACCAGGGATGAGTGTACGCTCTTATGGAGCCCATCTCTTCAGCGGCACCCGCGGTGCAAGATACTATGGCTAGTCCGTCGATCATTCGAGGTACCTTTCTATTGTACTGTTCTTGGGCCAGTGTTCTTGTAAACACGAGAGTATCACATTCATTCATCTCATTCGCATTTGCATCAGCATTGGGGCTAGAGGTAGACGAGTTGAGTAACGCCTTATGTGTAGAGACACTGATTGGTGAGACTACCGTATTGAGACGTGTTTGTAGAGCCTGTGAGATGGAGATTGCCGACCACCATTTAGTATTTGATTTCATCGTGCTCGGTATGGCCTCGTTCGATATCATCCTAGGGATGGATTGGTTAACCACCTTTCGGGCCTTCATTGATTGTGACTAGCGACGAGTGTTTGTTTGCACCCCGGATTGAGACTCCTTTTATTTCATGCGTGATCAGGACGACAATTTCATACCTAGATCTCTTAGTTCATAGAGCCATGACAACCTTAACTTCCTTTTCTCCTCCTTGTCAACGAGTGAGATTGATTCTACTCAGGGAGAGCTTTCTCCCATTGTCTGTGAGTTTCTAGGCGTGTTTCTGGATGACTTATTTGAGCTTCCACAACGGCAGAAAGTTGAGTTCTCCACAGATGTCATTCTGAGGACTACCCCCATTTCTATGCCTTTATATCGTTTTGGACCGGCCGTGTTGTTAGAGTTAAAGGTGCAGGTCCAGGAGTTGCTGGATAGGAGTTTTATTTGCCCTAGTGTGTCTCCTTGGGGAGCACCGATGTTATTTACGAAGAAGAAAGATGGATCGTTATGCCTTTGTATCGATAATTGTAAGTTGAATCTATAGGAGGCAAAACTGTCAAGATCATTATTTTTATAAACAATTTTTGGTAAAAAATTTAACTAGACGGGCAAACGCCGAAATGGGCTCAAGATAAAACTTTTGACGACAAATGATCAAAATTAAAACCCGTGCAACTACAGGTAATTTAGAAGAATACATTTTTACCGGTTAATTTTTTAACTACGATTTGATTCCGAGTTAAAGCACCCGTCAGACCTTCTATTGTATTCCCTTATGCGATTCTCGAATGTAGTGTGGGCTACAATTTATTGAGAACTCATACCGACAGAACCTGGAGAATATGGTTTAATCTTGAAGACATGTTATGAATATGGTTCAGCCTACCCGCATATTTATAGGGCTACAGCAGGGATTTGTGGAGTAATTATGACTAAGACTTCCAGTGGAATACAGACACCCATTAGCGATTTTCGCAATTAAGCAAATTTTATAGCGATATCTGTAATTATGAAAATCTTGCAGCGTTTTTGCAATTTTCATAAAACACTAAATTATAGTTCACACTACTAAAAAACTATAATTACACTCTGACCCACAATCTCAAGACCATCTTACATTGAGCTCCTGTTATTAAATGCCTAACATATCTTCCCACGTTAAGATTTCTGATATTCGTCAATTAAATTTAATTACTGACAATTTAATTTAATTAGTATCTTGAAATTTCTTAATCCCTTCTGCTTAACTTATTTGACCGCCAAATAATTAAATCCACCTGCAGGGTTTGGTCCGGTCAAAACTTATAAGTTTCTTTAAGGGGGTATCATCAATACCGATCTTTTGGGACGTGGATTCGTCAATAATTAATATTCACCATATAAATAATACCACTATCTAACTCACCGGTAATACAGACCCATATAAGATTGCACCCTATAATGAATCAAAATAACGAATATTAAATATATACAAATCAATAATTATTTCAAGATTAAGAGCATAAGCACTATTCATAATAACCTTGAGGTGTGAATTAATTTATAAAGTTAGTACAAAATTAATTATCCCAATGTGTCCCGTTCAATACACACAAAGTGTACAGCATAGAGAGCCGGAATAATAGGCGACGTTATTATCTGTTTCCCGTAACCAAGATAGGTCTACTAAAACTCTGTGTTACAGTCGTACCGATGGTATGTCTATTTTCTTCTACACTGTGAACAAATAACTTATGTTTTGCAACAACTTAAAATCTGATCTTCTGTGTGCAAACCGTACTTTACACACCAGATTAAATACTGTACAGAATATTGGACATTCATACATAATATTAAATAAATAATATTGCATACATTGCTCATTAAGATTCTCATAAAATAAAAAATTAATTTTATTAAAATAAAATTAAATACTAAAAACATGTTTTTCAGTATACTAATCCTAACAATCTCTCACTTATAGTCAAAATCATGCTACCATACAACTGACTCCCATGTCCTCTACATGACTATCAAAAGTCTTAGCTGGTAAGTTATTTGTAAAAGGATCTACAAGGTTGTCTCATGATGCAATTTTGCCCACAGCAACATCACTTCTCTGTACAATTTCTCGTATCAGGTGATGCTTACGCTTAATATGCTTTGTTTTCTTGTGGACTATTGGTTCTTTCGAGTTTATAACTGCTCCGCTATTGTCACATTAAAGTGTAATTGCCGATTGAACTGAAGGTACCACGTCTAGATGCAACAGGTAGTTTCTGAGCCAAACGACCTCCTTGGCTGCTTTAGAAGTTACCACATACTTGGCCTCCATGGTGGAATCAGGAATGCATGACTGCTTGGTACTCCTCCAACTTATAACTCTACCTTCTAAGGTAAATATATATCCCAAGGTAGACTTACGAGAATTCTTGTCAGACTGAAAATCTATGTCTGTATACCCCAAAGGTACTAGACTGTCTGCCTGGTAAACTAGCATATAATCTTTAGTCATTTTCAAGTACTTGATTATATCCTTTACCGTAGTTCAGTGCTCCTACCATGGGTTAGACTGATATTTGCTAACCATCCAAACGGTAAAGCAGATGTTGAGTCTAGTGCAAAGCATAACGTACATAAGGCTTCTTACAGCCGAAGTATAAGGAACCGCCTTCATTTTCTCTATCTCATTAGGTGTCTTAGGACACTGATCCTTGGATGGAGTGATTCCATACCTAAAAGGAAAAAACCCTTTCTTGGAATCGTTCATGCTAAAACGAGTAAGTATGTCATCGATATACTTTGTTTGTAGTAAGTCCGGCATTCTTTGTTTTCAATCTTGCATAAGCTTGATTCTAAGGATATGACTAGCTCCTCCCAAGTTCTTAATATCAAACTGCCTAGATAACCATACTTTAATTGTAGATAATGCCCCCACATCATTTTTGATGTGCAAGATATCGTCTACATAAAGTACTAGGAAGATCACCACGTTTTCGTCACACTTCTTGTACACATAAGACTCATCTGGACTCTAATAAAAATCATAAGACTTAATGGCTTGATCAAACTGAGTATTCCAAGACCTTGATGACTGCTTAAGTCCATAAATGGATCCCTTAAGCTTGCACAACATGTGCTCCTGGCCTTTTGTAATGAATCCATCTGGTTGTACCATATAGATACACTCATCAAGTCTTTCATTAAGAAAAGTTGCCTTGACATTTATTTGCCAGATTTTATAAACAACAAAAGCAACAATGGATAAGAGAATCCGAATAGACTTAAGCATGGCTACCGGCAAAAAGGTTTTCTCCTAATCGATCCCTTTTTTCTATGTAAACCCTTTAACAACAAGCCTAGCTTTGAATGTTTCAACCTTTCCGTCTTCTTCTCTCTTCCTCTTATAGATCCACTTGCATTCAATAGGTTTTATCCCTTCGGGTGGTTCTACAAGTTTCTAGACCTGATTAGAATACATAGATTCTATCTAAAAATTCATAGCCTTTTGCCAAAAATCTGCGTCCTTGTCCTGGAGTGCTTCATTGTAGTTATAGGGTTTGATATCTAGTTCTGCCGAGATCTTGTCAAAAGACTCTCCTAAGAACATATACCAAGCAGGTTGATAAACAACCCTCCCACTATGACGAGGTACTACTTGTGTCTTTATACTAACAGTAACATGCTATGCAGATTCTGAACCATCAGTACCCTGTTCATGATTTGTACTTGTCCCGATTATTTTTCCACTACGACGAGGTAATGGTATATCAGTGTCTTATAGTTCTTCTTTGGTTCTACTGGTATTTCCTCTCAGTTTTTTCAGAATAATATTGTTTTTGGGCCTGTGGCCCATAATATAATCCTCTTCAAAGAATCGAGCATTAGTGCTAATAATGACCTTCTGTTCTTTAGGATTATAAAATAGACCACCCTTTGTTTCCTTAGGATACCACACAAAGAAATAGACTTTTGTTCTCGGTTCTAACTTATCCGCGTTCCCTTTCAGCACATGTGCTGGACACCTCTAAATCCAAATGTGTTTCAGACTAGGCTTACGCCCGGTTCACAATTCTGTGATAGTAGAAGGTACTAACTTAGAAGGTACCAAGTTCAGAATATAAGCTGTTGTCTCTAATGCGAGTCCCCAAAACGAATCGAATAGCCCTAAATAACTCATCGTGGATCATTTCATCTTCATAAGAGTCATATTCTTTCTTTCTGCTACACCATTTTGCTGCGGAGTGCCAAGTGCAGTCAACTGGAATATAATTCCTTATGATAACAGGTAATTCTTAAACTCTCCAAAGAGGTATTTCCCACCACAGTCGAATCGTAGTGATTTAGTATTTTTACCCAGACAATTTTCTACCTCCGCATTGAATTCTTTGAATTTCTTAAACCATTCAGACTTGCAGTGCATCAGGTAAATGTATCCATACCTTGAGTAGACATCAATGAAATTGATGAAGTACTCAAAACCACCTTTAGTCTGGATTGTCATCAGACCACACACATCAGAATGAACCAATTCCAGCGATTCTTTAGCTCTATAGTTTTTGGCCGAAAAGGGCTTCTTGGTCATTTTACCTTCTAAGCAAGATTCAGAGACTGAAAGTACCTCCACTTTTAATGAACTCAAAGGTCCATCTGCTACCAGTCTACTTATCTTTTTTAGATTAATATTACTTAAGCCTAAGTGCCAAAAAAATATTTGGTTCATTAAAGAAGAAAACTTTCTCTTATATGGTAAATTTGATGTGTTATTCAATTCAGTTTGTTGCAGTGTAGGAGATATAAAAGATACGACATACAGATCATCCACCAATGAACCAGAACAAATAAAATGTTTATTTTTCTTCATAACGACAAAGTCATCAAACTGAACAGAATATTTGTCATTTATTAAACTCGAGACTGAAATTAAATTTCTTCTAATCGAAGGTATATAAAGATAATCTTTCAGAAGAATTATTCTATCTCTACTAAAATTGAAAGTGACATCTCCTACTGCAACTGCTGCCACCATTAAATTATTGCCCATCTATAGGTATATTTCTCCATCATTGAGCTGCTTGGTTTCCTAGAACCCCTACAAAGAATTGTAGACATTATTAGTAGCTCTCGTATCTACACAACAGGTTCTGGTAGATAACACCACTAAATATGTTTCAACTACCAGTGAATAGAAATTATCTGGTTTGTTCTGCTTATTGAGAAAAATTGATACTGCTTTTTTCAATGCCCAAACAGGTTACAGTGATAGCACTTGCCTCTCGACTTCTTAACACCAGCCTTTGGTTCCTTAGCAGCTTTTAGACCTGTGTTTTTCTGTGTCTGAACTTTTTTCTTTTTCTTTTTCTTACCTTGTGGCTTAGAGGAAGAAGGTTTTTCAGCCACATACACAGAACTTGGCTTCCTAAGAACACCCTTGGCTGGTTGAAGTTCCTTAAGAAGTTCTGCCAATGAAAAGTTGAGCTTGTTCATGGTGTAGTTCAGGCAAAACTACTTAAAACTTTCAGGCAGTGACTTGAATATGATATCGACCTGGGTTTTCTCGTTAATTTCAACTCCAAGGATCTCTAGTTCATTCAGAAGACTAATCATCTTCAGAATATGATCAGTTACTAGGGTGTCTTCAGTCATGTTTGCATTTATTAGAAATTTCATGGCCACCTGCCTAGCAACACGATTTTGATCCCCAAATATTTTTTTGAGGTTCATAATCATGTCATAAGCACTAGGCATAAACTGATGCTGCAAAATATTTGACATTGAAGCCAAAATGTAACAACGAACCATTTAATCAGCTTTCTACTACTTCTGATGGGCTTGGATTTCCTGTTCGGTCACCCTCACATCAAGTACTGGTGGACATATCTTAGTTAATATAAACTTGTAATCCTCGACAGTTAAGACAATGTCCAAGTTTCGTTTCCAATTAAAATAGTTCGGTCCCGTATGTTTATTTTCTTTGAGTATAGAAGCGAGTGGATTGAAAGTCATTTTAATTATGAGAACCACATAATTAAAATTCTGTTAATTTGACAAGCTAAATTTTGAATTTATTTTAATTTGATTCCCTCTACTATTTTAAAAAAAATTCGCCAGCAGCCTAGTAACCTGTGAATAGCATGCCACGATGGGAGGACGTCTACTATCCATTGTATGTCCAAACAGGCCAATCCCTATTAATTTTACTATCTAGACAAATGACCCTGCCAAGTAAAATTAAATATCTGATATAACTTCGGTCCAGTATATAAGTAGTGACTCAGATGGAGAGAATACTGTTATATACAGTTAAGTGTTAACCATCACCTAATTCTAAATTAATCGCTTTGCAATAAACCCTTCAGATGGAGAAGTGTCAGATTGAGAAGTGATCCACACTAATAATTATCCAGAATTATTCCTAAAGGAGGTTTGTACTGGCAATACCGCAATTAATTTGTCCGATGGGGAGGAAGGCCTTACTGCCAACACGCAGGGTTTAATTGTATCGCCAACAAACTGATGATGGAGACCGCGGAACTTATTTGTGAATAAATTTTCTCTCCCACTTAAATTTTTAAAATATTTTTGAGAGTTATAAAAATCTGTTTAATTAAAATAAATTTATTAATTTTAAAAAACCACTCGATCTAAAAGAATCAAACATCTTTCCGTGTACACGATTCCAAAGATTTCAGTTTACTAAACCATTTTTTCGTATTTAAATGCGTAATAAAAATAATTCTATAAATGCACAGTTTTTTCTTCAGCTTTTTAGATAAGATAGTGATTAAAGGCATTTATTTATATTAAATATTTTTTTATTTAATTAATTCAAAATCTGAAACTAACTTTTACATTTTTTTCAAGATATTCAATTTTATGAAAAATCATCTTAAATGTGATATTTTGTAAAAAGTAAAATATCTAAAATTTTTCTGTTTAATTAAAATTAATTAATTAAAAAACTTAATTTTATTTTCCATTATAAAATATTTTAATTAAAACAGAATTTTTTCAAATTAATTAAATTAACAAGATAAATAAAACAGATATACGTCATTCATGAAGTTCATATATATATATATATATATATATATAAACACGATATGCTTGTATCCCAGTTTTATGATCAAAGTGAAACGCTGAAACGTTTCAGTCTTCTATTGAAGATAAACTATAATAATCCCAGTTCATTTCTAATTCCTGTATCCTGATTACATGAGGATTTTATTATACACTTTGATATATACAGATATATTAAATCAGTATCAAACAAATCAGAAAATGATCAAAAAATAGCCCCATACCAAGCCATCACCGCCGCCCAACACCAGCCCGCCGCTGCCACCTAGTGCCGCCACCTCGGTACTCCGTTTTCGACTCTTTTTATACCAAAAAATAGCTCTCAAAAAGTAGTATTTTTTTGTCAAAAAATATCTCGAAAATTGCCCAAAAAATTGTTAGAAAATCGCCTAGTAAAAGTTGCCGCCGCTCTAAACAGCCTCCTATTTGGACTTTTTTCGGTGGTCTTTTAACTCCCGTTTTTTTTTTGCAAAAATAGCTTAATTATCTAGCAACTCATTGCTTCAAAGAACACCTCAAAAATAGTCCTAAAAATAGCCCCGAAAATAGCCCTGAGCCAGTGCCTGTTGTACCGCTAGCGCTTGTTGTGCCGCCGCCGCTTTCAAAAAACCACTGCTGTTTGCTGCCTGTTTTACACTACTTTTTGCCCAGTTTTTTTTATAATTTTTGGACAGTGTTTTAAGGTATGTTTACTTCTATTTTATGCTTAAAAATTTTCTCAAAAAATAATCCCAAAAATGATCCAAAAAACATCAAAATTGTCACCGCACTGCCGCGGGAAAAGTCGCCGGTGGTGGGTTGTTTTTGCTATTTTTCTTACTATTTTTGACTTATTTTTACTGCTATTTTTAATGCATAAATACTGTAGAAAACTAACCCCAAAAAAATGTTTAAAACCATAAAACTTATCTCGATTCGTGGCCCATAAAAATCCAAAACCACCGCCGATGCCGCCGCCTGTTCTTCGTGTTCTTGGATATACAACCTGTTCTTAAATAATCTAAACAGAAATTTAAAAATAGATACAGGTATTACATTGATACTTATATTCTAAAGGCTCACATTTTATTCTAGAAAAAACTTAAATTAATCACGATCAACACTCATGATTAAAAAATTAAATAATCATCATTTAAATCATTCAATCAAACATAAATAAACAGATGATCATAAAATTGGGCTTAGAACGCCTACAATTATAGGAGGCAAAACTGCCAAGATCATTATTTTTGTAAATAATTTTTGGTAAAAAATTAACTGGACAGACAAATGCCAGAACGGGCTCTAGATAAAACTTTTGACGAAAAACGATTAAAATTAAAGCATGTACAACCACAGTTAATTTAGAGGAATACCTTATTACCAGTCGATTCTTCAACTACGATTTGATTCCGAATTGAAGCTCTCATTAGACCTTCTACTATATTCCCTTATGCAATTCTCGAATATAGTGTGGGCTACAATTTATTGAGAACTCATACTGATAGAACCTGGACAACTTTAGTCTTAAAGACAAGTTATGAATATGGTTCAGCCTACTTGCATATTTATAGGGCTACAACAAAGACCTGTGGAGTAATTATGACAAAGACTTTCAGTGGAACACAAACACCCATCAGCGGTTTTTGCAATTAAGCAAACCTCATAGCGGTATTTGTAATTATGAAAACCTTGCAGCGATTTCTGCAATTTTTATAAGCACTAAATTACAATTCACACCAGTAAAGAACGATAATTGCACTCTGACCCATAATCTCAAGACCATCTTGCATTGAGCTCCTATTATTAAATGCTTAACATTTCTCCTCATGTTAATATTCCCAGTTGTAACGATCCGGTTCGGACCCTAGTTGTAACAACCCGATTAATAATGACCCGTGTAAAGACTCATCCCAAACCCAAGTGTTAGTGATGGATAGCCCACAAGGCCATAAAGCACGGAAGTGGTTCGAAACCCTAACTCAACCCGAAACCCTAATTCGATCTAGAAACCCTAAAAAGGTCCAAACCTCAGGCAACAAAATCTTAACACCCGAAGAGTCTCCCAATATTCTAAATTAAGTAAATAACATGAAATATAATTAAAAATAAAAAAAATCCTCATAAGTCGGATAAAATGATCGTTTTGCCTCTAGTATAGTAAAAAGTCTTAAAAACTCAAATTTTGACACATGGACACCCTAAATCAAGGATTTAAGTACAATTAAGTAGCAAATGACAAAATTAAATCAAAAATAACAAAAATATCCCTTAGTGGCTGACCACCTTGGGAAGAGTGCTAAAATGTAGCTTTTTGCTTTCTTTTTAGCTTAAAATAATGAGAAAGGTATTAAATTAAGTATTATAATGATCCAATACTTGTTGAATAAGTAATATACATAATAATATGGTATTATAAGTTAACAAAAGCAAACAAATCATTACTGCAGTTCATACACAACAAAATAAGTCAAAAAGTCATATATTGTCAAAATAGCTTAATTTGACTTAAAAGATTACAGCTATTTAATCAATTGCTATGAAAACTATGATAATACATAAAAATACTAAATTTATCATAAACATACTATAATAATAGGTCTCAGTAGGAAAAAAAATACTAAAACGATACATCAAATTAACTTTTAATGCATTTTCCTATACAATAAGGGCACAAAAACCAAGAAAAGCCCCTTGACTGATGGGGGATCAGATTTTTATCCTCCAAACTGATCCCTAGCTACATTTATCTTCCCCATATCTTATTTGTAGCCCTCAAAAGTTGAACCAACTCAAATCAACTTCATATCTCATTAATTAAAAAGGAAAAAAAGTCTTTCAAGGGTACTTTTTGTATATAAACTAAGCCAAACACCATCTTCTCCATTTGATATTTTCATGCAAGAGAGGGGGAGAAATCAGAACCTCATTTCTCTTGAGTGTTCATGTGAGAAAAAGGAAGAAAAAGGAAGGAATCAAGGAAAATTTTCTAAAGCTAAGTCTTAATCCATCATCCACCCACCTTTGATCTCTCAAATAAGTAAGTAAAACCTCTAAATATTACGTCTAATATCCCTCAAAATATCTCCCAATACATCTCTTTAAACACTCAAAGAATCGAAAACCGAAATTGAACCGAAAAGACGTCGTAGTTGAAAATTTGAGGCTATTATGTTTATGGGTGATATGAGATGTTGTTGTATGTTGTTATCTTTGAATTTGATGACTTCTAA